>BCIO01000008.1:0-221050 GCA_001599975.1 Cystobasidiopsis lactophilus | reverse complement strand
GGAGAAATAAGTAAAGGATAGTTGTAGGAACGTGTTTCGCGTACGTGGAAAAGGGTTCGTGGACATCGCTCTGTTGTGCGAAGCCGGCGCGGCGAGAGAAGTCAGCTGGCAGTGGGCGGCCGTCGACAAGGAAAGTGCCTTCCACCACACCAGTGGTTTTACGCTGGGCTATGGTGTCCATCAGAGTCGTTTTGCCCGCCTGGAAGGGCCGATTGAGGAAACACGCCTGGGTTGCGAGGATGCACAACATACACCAGAAGCACCCATCAAGGCTGTCAGCTTGCCAGGTTCCACRTACGCTGTCACGCCATCGAGAAGTAGCTTGTCGGCTCCCTTAACTTTTACGGTGTACCGAACATCTTCGAAAGTGAAAACAGGCGCCCTCGACCAATCTTGGATGGCACTGCCCACTTCCTTTTCGGCGTTGGCCGCTTCTGATGTCTTCTCTGTCTGAGGTGTGTCATCTTTTTGAGGTGTCGGGTCGGGTTGATTGGCGAAGACCTTTGTTGTCGCCGAGCCCGTGTCTTTGACGAGGAGCGCCGAGCCGACCACAATCATGCAGCTGTAGATGACGTACATGCCCCAGATAATGCCAATGTTCCGCCAGATGCTTTTGCCACGGTTCAGTCCTAGAAATCACAGCGCTGGCGGAAGGAGGACAAACTGGGAAGCCTCGTAGAAGTATAGTTCCGCGATGTATGCAGACCCTTCCACAGTGGCTGATCCAGGGGTAGACCCGAAGACGGTGCAGGTTTGGTAAGCTAGATCTGTGTATCCAGGGCCCGATGGGACAAGCTGGGAGGGGCTACAAGCCAGCACCTTTGTGCGGAACTCGTTGGCCATCAGCGCCTCAAGCGCGAATGCCGGGGGTGCAGTTCTCGCCATCCAACGCGCCCAGCCTAACTGGGAGGTCGGAGGAAGCAGGAAGCCGGCGGTGGTTAAGACATAAGCGAGTGCAAACCCTCCGTATCGCACGGCCACAGACATCTGCAGCTCTCGACTTAGCGACACGCGAGCGGCGCCTTCACAGAGGGCGTACATTGGGGCTCCAGGATCCAATCATGCGGTAGAGGGCGGCGAGGGCAGAGTAGTTTGTGAAGCAGCAGAACCAGAAAGTGAAGAAGTATTGAGGGCCAGCGTTCAAGCCGATGAGGAAGTAGAAGATCGCTGAGAAGATCAGCGTCTGGACCGCGAAAAGGGGGATGTCGGCCAGGCACATAGCGATGGTGACGGCTCCCGGGTGGTAGAAGCCCATGGTGCGGTGTTTGATCAGGAGAGGTCGATTATTGACAGTTGCGGGTACCTCTCCAAACGCAAAAATGGTGAAGTAGAGGATGGCGAAGAAAAGGCCTGTTCACAATTGTCTGTCAATTTATCGCGAGGTCGAAATCTTAACGGAGGTGACTAACATCCGGCCGTCGCGAACGATCCGTCCGCATCCGGAGCTGGCTTGAAGGCGACGCTTCCAACAATGACGGCGTTCAAAGCATTGGAGCCGACGCGAATAGCCAGGTTGGAAGGGTCTGCCTTCTGCAAGGCCAACTGACGCTTCAACTGAACCCAGCACTGGATAGCAAAGTTCGACTTGTACGCATTGGCTCTGCCGGTCAGACGATGCTTGGAATGGGCGACAGCGGTGCGAAATAGGTCTGAGTCGTTGGACGTGGCGTGGAAGGTCTGGTGAATGGTTTACTCATCAGTTCGGGCAACCCAGAGGCAAAGCAACGTTCTTCACCTTGTACTCTCCAATCGCTTCTTGGAGCTGCTGATACTCGGGAGAAGTGCGAAAGTAAGCGGCCATGGCGGGGGCGGTCTGTGGCATTGAAAAGCGCTCGAAGCCTTCACGACGCTTCCGTTCCGTCGGACTGGTGCACGAGGTGAGAAAATCGGGGATCCTGAGAGAGAGGAGCTTCAGTGGATAGGATATGCAGCAGACGCTGTAGGGGCATCTCACGTTTGGCGTGGGTTCTTGTGCCACCCCATTCGTTGAAAGTAATCCGATGCGGTCCCCGAAGGTCCCATATAGACCATGTAGCCTTCGTAAAGCACACAGACGTTTTCGTAGAGGTCGTACATGTCTTGCGATGCTTGATAGATTGACGTGATCTGCGCGATGGTGGGCTTTATTGAGCAAAGTAAGGTGGCAGTGTAAGAAGCAAGCGTACATGGGATTGACCAGTGGCATCGCAAAGCCGCCGCAGCATCTTCTGATAATGGAGGCTGCAGGCGACGGCTGAGTCGCTTAAACTGCTCTCTGGCAGAGGAGTACCTACGCCACAGCCGAGTCCAAGCCTCTGATGCTGTTGTCCCACGCTGTAACAGCAGCATTCGTCACCATAGCTTCACTGAGTGTGACCCTCTTGCGTTCTCCGCCTTGCGTTTGATCTCATCTCAGCTTGTTTGCGGGGAGAAAGGATGTAGACGTACCGCTCACGCCACGGACAAAAGCGTCGCCCACCATCGTATTAGCTGTGTGAGCCATTCCAAAGCCATTGAGGAGCCGAGCGGTGAAATCGCGAGCATATTGGGTGCGCGACGCTTGCTCGGCGCGGGGATGCTTAAGCTCTAGAGACGAGCCCAGGGTTTGCGACACATCGAGGATGGGTGTGTGGATGTCCTCCTCCGAGCAGAATATTATGTCGCCGGAGTAGCAGCGGGCAGCCTCATCAGCGTCGATCTGGCCGTAGTGGATCTGGCCGTCGATACGTTTGAAGGACGTTCTGGAGTTTGCGATGGCGCGAAGGGCAGTAGAGCACCCAGAGCCCGGACGACCGAGCACCAACAACATTTCGCCAGCCGGTACAACACCGCACAGATCACCTGGACTGCACATTTAGCGAGCATTACCGGCAGGACAAAGAAAGCATCATTCGACGGACGGAGGATAACTCGAGTCGGGCCAATTTTGATGTTCAGGATCTTGCTAGCAAAGCGCCAAACATTCCACATCTGTTTCAAGCAGATTAGAAGAGGAGACGACGGCCCTCCCGGTCCAAATACACACGTTCAGGAGCGCGATGGGCAGACTTTCCACCTGCTTCTGGGCGCCGCCGCTTCCCAGCACCGTCACATCCTCAAAGACTACACCAAGACGATGGTGTGCGTGGGGGTGCAGGGGAAAGTCGTCCGAATTCTTGAAAGGGCCAGTGTCAGCGCGCTGCAAGTCTTCATCGCCTACGACTGTCGTGCCATCAGTTGCGCCAGAGGCTGGAGTAGCGGTCCCGTCAATAGCCATGTAGACGGAAAAGCGACCAGGAAGATAATGTTTTTTTGAGAGAATTGCCACCATTTCGTCAGCTTGCGGACATTTGCGGGCGCGGGCGGACATTTGGCTCTTTGGTCGCCGCCATAGGCGGTTGCAAGATTGATACGTTGAGGTGCTCGGTCTGACCACAATTGCGGTCATTTCGTCATTTCGGTTATAGCGGGTCGATAGCAGGGTGGTTGTCCGCCAACATCCGGGCGCTCTTGGCCTGGGCCTGGCGTGCGCAAGTGCTCAGCTTCTGGTGATCCAGACTGCTGTTGCATTCGACCACACGAGAAGGTAGTCGATCAGCCTGAAGATTTACTGCATGCCGAGGGTCTTGGTGCCTGTAGAGCCAAGGACAGCTGGTGACTGCCGGCCGTCTTGCTGCAAAGATTCAGGTAACAAAAGGCCGTTGCCATCTAATACCCCATATCGTGCGGATGTAAGCAAGAGAGCAGAGTCCGGCGACGGGCCAGCCTGGTCTTGAGAGCCAAGCATTTCGCGAAATATCAACCGGGCAAGATGGATTGCCAGAAGGCGTTGTCGTTCGCTGGATAGGCCCAGTCAGAGCCGCCCATCCTGTCGATTCAGAAGTTTAGCAAGTACAGGTACTAAAGTACAGGTGAGCAACGCACATGGGCGGAAGCATGACATCCAAGAACGATTCCGTGATCCCGCCTGGGCCGACTGCCGAAAAAGCACTCGGCTGCAAGGCATCGGTTGTTGTACTGAACGAAGTAGGTCCAAACATAGACGCTTGTACAAAAGGAACTGTTCGGTGCGGCGGCGCATCGTTGTCCGGCGGCGCTTGAACCCGGAGCAGAAGGTTTTCGACCAGGCGAGCCACGTAAGCCGGCATGCTTTTGGGACCCATAGAAAGCTCGTCACAGACAGCTTTGAAGCGTTCGAGACGGGTTCGAGCAAGTTCTTGATCCTCTCGAAGCATGCCGCCGACATTCTGAGCAACCCAAATCGCGACCGAAGCCGAATTGATCCACCTTCATATGCCACAAATTTTAAGAAAAAAAATCAGCACGCGGGGCCGGAGGAGGAGCAGACGAGCGTACATGGACTCCCAGACGACCAGCAAAGTGCCCTCGTACTGTGTAAACGTCTGTAGGACAGAGAAGGCCGAATGGGCGCAAGCGCGAAACGTGCTAGCAGCTGAGATCCTGCTCTGCAAGGCTCTATCGCTTTCTTCGTTAGCTCGGATAGCGATGTAAAGGAACAGCTCGTCTAGCTGAAAGTTGAAGACTTCGCCGCCGCAAAAGAAATCGGTCAGCCCCCGCTCTCGCCAGTTCCGAGGGCGTATATGCTGACCTTTGCCGTAAAAGTTGACGAGAAACCTTTGATGAGTGGTCAAAAAGATAGTGGGGGTGTCGCCGGTCCAGCGCGCCTGCCAGGAAGTGACTTCGCGCTCAAGGCATTTGAGCAGGCCTGCCGACGGCATGCCGCTTTCTGGGTCCATCAGGGCATTATAGAGGTCCACCAGTCGACTGAATTCAGTGATGGGAACGATGCCGTTCTGGCTCAAGCAGAAGTTGGCGCCCTGTTCGAGCAGCCAAGCCACTGCGTCATGGCGATATTCGTTGTGGATGACCGCTGGCAGGCCGCGAACATTGGACAGGCGGTGGTCGAGGATGGCGAGGCAGAACCATGTCCGCTCCTTGTTGATCACCCAACGCCGTTCCGTCTCGTCCGAAGGCAACGGCCGCTTCTGCGGCTTATGCAGGTTGAGCTCGATCGCGGACCGGATTGCATACGCAAGCTGAGCTTTCACTTAGCCCACAGCAATCCGGGACTAAAAGAAACCAGCGTTGCTCACCTGTCGAATCGCTGAATCGTCGCTTGGCTCCGACCAGCAGATCACAGTCATGAAAGATTGAATGGCCTCGACGGAGGTGAATCCAAGCTCGAATGCTTTGGCATGAAGACTCTTGATATACTTGTTCAAAGACGGTGCGAGAGTTGGATGAGTGAATCGACAGGCTGGAATTGCGTGAGAGGCCACTCTGGGCAGGCAAACGATGTCTTGCTCACCAGCAGTCAGAACAGCCGAGAACAAAAGTGCCGACTTAAGCCGACAGTATTTTGCAGTGTGGATCCGTCCATCAAGGTGGCCTGTTAAGTGATTAAGGTGGGCAAAATAGCTGTACATTCAGGCGCCTTCTCAGCCTAATTGCGCATGCTCAAGAGCATCCAGAAAGCATAGATTCACAATTCGAACAACGGCTCCACCAGATCCTCGGGGAGGATGCCAAAAGTGATTACGTCCTCCAGGTTCTGCTCGGGCGAGACCGCGGCGGCGAACTGAGGGCCCTCAAAGGCATCGGCCATGGACTGCCTTGGTCTTTTCTCTGAGTCCGGTCTTTCGGCCATGAGCTTGCGCAGGTCGAGCACGCCGGTCGGGGCTACCGCTGCCGGCGCAAGTTTGGTGCTGGGGTCGCAGGGCGAGGAGTTGGAGGAACCGGCTTCCGCCGTCGGGTCTTGCTGTGGCTGCCAAGCGGGTGCATTATAAGAAGGATACAGCGAGCGAGCAGGCGCCGAGTAGCTCGCTTTATGCGGAGTCCTCTTTAAGATGGTTCGGCATTGTGGGACGTCATGGGGACTCACAAAGCCACCCGTGCCCCAGCTCTTCTGGCGGCAGATCTTGATCCGTTAGAGCATTGGATGTAGTGGCCAAAGTCGACGTCCTGGGCGAAAGTCGGTCTAATCCCGGCCCGAAATGCATTCATGAACGTGCAAAGAGGCCTTACCTGTGCTCGCCTTCGCCAGCCGGTTTTCTGCCACGTTTAGCTTGAGAAAAAATACACTGAAGGCCTTGCTTAACGCAGCGAGTGCAAGTCCCGCCCATGCCGTCATGAGAGCAGCGGCGCTTGACCGAGCGACATTCGGTGCAGGCTTCGCCAACAGACTTCTTTCGCAAAGGGTCCGACATCCAGACTAATGTGTAGGGACGGGGTCCGTTGTGGGCTTGATGCAAGTTGGACTGCGGTCGGTCTGAGCGATTGAGAAAGTGAGGCCGCCTAACCCAGAGACTGAACGCTGCTGACTAAGCACAATGAGCAGTTGTAGGAGGCGGTGTGACCGAAGCCAAAATCAAGTCGGAGACTTGCTTTCCTCTCGGCGGGCCCAGAACAGACTTGCAATGTGTCGAGGGGCGACCACGATGACGGCCACCTTGAGCGAGAACTTGGTGCAGTTCAGCAATGCGAGCAACACGGCGTCTGTGAAGGTCGCTCTGCAAGGCGCCACCGTCGTCTCCTACGTGTTGAACGGCAGGGAGCGACTCTTTTGCTCCTCGACCTCTGCGCTGTCCGGGCCGGCTGCCATCCGCGGTGGCATCCCCATTTGCTTCCCAATCTTCGTTGGTTTGATGTACAGCTATGCGGAAGGCATTGAATGACCATGAAAAGGACAACAGGGTCCGCCGCCAAAGGGCGACGCTGCCTTCGCCAAATTGAAGCAGCACGGATTTGCTCGCCTGACAAAATGGCAGTACGAAGGGGAGACGGCCGGCCTCTCTTCGGACGAATTTGGGATTGACTTTTGTGGGTCCGCTGCTTTGGGCTGCTTGCTCGATGCTTAGGCGGTGCGGCAGCTTTGGAGCCTACCGACGCGAGTGAGCTGTTTCCCTTAGTCACCTACTGACCTCTGCCAACTCGCGGGAGCAGCTCGCGCTCTCTTTGATGGCGAATTCAGCCTCATCTATTCCGTGATCTTGGAAAGCGCTGGTTCGTTGAAGACGGTCCTCAAAGTCACCAACCCGTCGAAATCTGCCGTGCTCAAGTTTCAATCGCTGATGCACACTTACTTGCGCCTTGGAGACTCTTTTGGTCCGGCGGACGTGGAGGTGTCGGGGCTCGAGGCCTTCGAATTTGTTGACAAGGTGTGTCACCGTGCTTCTTCCATCATTGTTGGCCTTCACTCTAATCCACTGGAACTAGGTCGCTGATGCACAAACAAGCAAGCAAGAGGGTGCTGTGGTCTTCCGTGGCGAGGTCGATCGGGTGTACGGTAACGCGCCCAGCGACTTGACCGTCAAGGCCAAGGGCAACCTCCTCTTCAATATCACGAAAAACAATTACGAGGACTTTGTCGTGTGGAACCCTCACAAGGCCAAAAGCGATGGTGGGTCCCTTGTCCCCGTCTGTAAGGTTGTTGCTGATAGAACGGCGCAGCCTTGGGGGACATGGAGCCAGACGGGTGGCAACGCTTCATCTGCTTAGAACCCGGACATGCCTCCAGCTTCGTGTCATTGGAGCCCGGTCAAAGCAGCACTAGCTGGCAGCGCATTGCGCCCAAGCTCTGAGCAGAGTGATGAAGAGAGGAAGCCCAAATGCAATTGCATTAAAATGACAAGACGCATCTTCCCGATCTTTGCCCCAACAAGTCTATGTCTAACAGCTTGCCACCCATCATTACTTGTTCTCCAAGCTGAAAGGGCGGAGTTAGCCAAGAAGCTTGCCTTCGACAGGGCTATAGCGAAATGCTCACGTTCCGCCATTTAGCCTTCGGGTCACTTCCACGACATCATGGTCATCCATCATTCTATGTCATTTCGATTAGATCAAGGGGCTTCTACACAACCGAAATGAGGTCTTACGTAGCAATGCGCTTGATGTTCTCGATTGACACATCTTCTTTCTGCATCTCGGCCTGAGAAGTCGGGTCCGGAGTGAGGGTGCTGCAACCAGCTTGTGATGTCAGCAACTGAGCTTTCGATAGGTAGAAATGACTGACGTGGTCCAGTATGAGAGGACGCTGAAGAGGCCCATGGACACCTCTTCCCACGCGGTCTTGAGGTCAATTTGGGGGCCGCCGTTGGCATGAAGTTCTTTAAGGCTGTGCTTCATCATTAATGAGGCTTGGCATGCGAACGCGGGCAACGCACTAGTACTTCAAAAGCTCATTCTCGTGCTTGCGTCGGGACTCGACATCGTACTGCGTCGAGAGCACGTAAGCGATGTCACGAGCCCAGTGTCCACCTAATTAGAGCTGTCAGAACGTGTGGAAGACGGGTAAGGAGGGCGAGCCCACGGGCAATGCACTGGAAATCTTGCAAGGCCATCTTGCCGCTGGGAAGTTGAAACCAGTTACCCTAGGTGTGAAGAGTTAGGACTGGGCTCTTGCCTCTCAAAGATAATTGGACGCACCAAATGGCAGTCAGAGTGCACAAAGGTTTGCTCTGCCTCAGCGTTCTTGGTCAAGGAGACCAGGGTAGCAGGCCAGATGTCATCGTGCTGGTCCATGAGACGTTTGGGAACAACATGGCTGGCAGTGCGCATCCCGAGCATCGACCATTCGGCGTTATCGTTAGCCAAGATCAAGCCACCGTGCTGGGCAGCGAAGTGCACGAGGGGAGCAATGGCCGGGTCCTTGGCGCCCCAAAAGTGACCGTGGAGCTTGGCCATCGTCGAGAGCTGGTCTTTGGCCATCTCAAGTGTGGTTTTGGTCTGGTAAGCAAATAGTATCAGCGCACTGAACTGGGCCACGGGGTGAGAAACCGACCTTATAGTTGCAGAACGTGACCTTGCCAGTCAAGTCCTTCAAGATGGTAATGGCATTGGCGGTTTCGGCATCCTCGACAGAGTAGATGGGCTCTGGCACAACGACGCCCTCGGGGAGGACTTGATAAATGTTGTTGAAGAACCACTGTCGGCAAGGGACGAGCGGTTCTTTCAGCTCGCGCTTTCGGGATACACAAAAGTCAACTTACAACTTCAGAATCGCGGCCTCCGAAAGCGAGGTTGAGGCGGTTGACCAAGTTGTGGGCAGCCTTGCAAAAGATGGAGTCCGGGAAACCAGCGGCCTTGCCGGCGTCGTTCCAAGTCAGAGTGACGCGACGGCGATTAGCAGTGCCATTATCCTCGGGACCAAGGCTGAAGTCGAGGACTTTAGCAGTTGGGTGCCCAGGAGCCAAGACGTCGGTCTGAAGGGTTTCACCGCTTAGACCAGGCAAGCAAACGAGAGCCCAAATCGAAGACTCACAAGCCATTCGGGAGTGAAGTCGGTGTAGGTAAAGGGCAGGTCGGTGCGCTTCTTGGGCTTGACTCCGGCCTCAGAAGCCGCCTTCTCGCGCGCAAACCCCGCGCTAATAACAGCCACCCGCTGCTTGTCGTTTCGAGGAGTCTCGATGCGCACCGGCAGCTCGTGCAGGTTGTAGGTCATAATGGGCATCTATGCAGTAAGCTTTTGGAGTCGGTGGTGGACAGAGAAGCCACACCAAATGCCGTGAGGCATGGTCGGGGGGCAAGATGCCCGGTGGGCAAGGCCGGGCAACTGTCCCGCTTCGTTTGGCAGGGCCGTGGCTCAGCCTAGACTGAGCGGCCCGGCAAGGATTTGTCCACACGGCACACGAGCCCGCCGAGCCTTTCGAAGAGCGAAAGCAAAGAGGTTCCAAAGCGACCGCCGCGCAGTCCAAACCCAGCAATCATGCCGACCGTGAATGACTTGCCGTCCTTTGAAGACAGCCTCAAGAGCTTCGAGTCAACCTTCTGGGGCCCTCGCGGGTCGCTGGAAGAGGGCAAAGGCATGCGTAAGCTGGTTTCCACTTGGAAGCCGGAGACTTTCGATCTTGACTTCAGTGGCGCGCGGCGCATGACAGTCAACCTGCTGACGCCGGAGAACACCCAAAGAGCGAAAGAGTCGATTGTGGATGGCAACTCGTTTGGTCTCAAGTGAGCAACGCCGCTCTCTGTGCGCTGGGGATCAGCGTTGACGGTCAAAAAATGTGGCAGCTGGGAGATGAAATATCTGGACGTTGTCTCTTTTGGTCGCAAGAAGTTGTGTGTAGCATCTCAAAGTCTCATTTGTCGAACGCAAGCTCAAGTTGGGAGCAGTCAGCACGAAATCATTGAAATCGAGGTTTGCGCCCCTCTTGGCTCAAAATGCTTTGTGCCCTTAAAATTGTTCTCGCGTTCAGGGATGGGGCAGTCACGACGACTGGTAAGCTGTCTCATCATGGAAAAGAATGCCCAGCTAACCGCGCTATTGTACAGGTACGGCTTCGATCCGCAAACATCTTCACAATGGGACGGCTTTCGCCACCACCCTCACACCAAAACTGGCTTTTGGTACGGCCAGACCACATCAAAAGAGATTCAAGACGTCAAGTGCAACCGCATGGGCATTGGCCAATGGGCTCAGTGAGCACCCTTCAAACGTCCTAGGCGGAACTCACGATCCAAGTCATAACAGGTCGGGTATAGTGCGTCTGTAAAGCCAGACGCAATTTTTTATCACGCCTTACCATGCATGCTTTAGGTTGGACGGGGAGTTTTGATCGACTACGAGCGCTGTGCGTCGCTCGCCTTTGGGCCAAAAAAGCACTGACCGACCGTACGCACAGACATCCGGGCTCGCGATCCAAACTACGATCCATTTAAAGCGCATCCAGTCACTGTGTCTGCTATAAAGGAGATCGCTGCCGCAGGAGGAATCACCTTTCAACCCGGCGACATCTTGCTCCTGCGAGTGGGCTACACCAAAGCTTGGGAGTCCTTCTCAGAGGAGAAGCGCCACGCCATCGTACACGGCGAAGGAACAAACCAGTCCGCAGGATTGCAGCAATCGGAAGAAATGGTCAGGTGGATCTGTGAGTGGTGCCCTTCTCTGTTGCTTTATGGGTGGCGGTATCGATCCCAATCTTGCTTGCCAGACGAGCAAAAGTTCGCGGCAATATGTGCTGATTGCATCGGCGTCGAGGTGAGTCTGGA
The DNA here is from genome assembly GCA_001599975.1 of Cystobasidiopsis lactophilus. Taxonomy (NCBI): domain Eukaryota; kingdom Fungi; phylum Basidiomycota; class Agaricostilbomycetes; order Agaricostilbales; family Chionosphaeraceae; genus Cystobasidiopsis; species Cystobasidiopsis lactophilus. The sequence goes on along the minus strand of BCIO01000008.1, from coordinate 210,085 downwards.
TATGGTTCTGCGAAAGTAGCGCGCATTGACGGTTCCCTTCCGCAGTGCTTCCCTTTCGAGGACTTAGATTTCCTCATTCATGACTTTACCACTGCGACAGTGAGTGCTACATGCAAAAAGCAAATCGATGCGTTGACTTTTTCATCCAACAGTGGGGAATGCCTCTGGGTGAGCTTTGGTACTTGGACGGCTTGGCCGACCACTGCGCCAAGACTGGCCGATACACATGCTTCTTGTGAGTCCACTTCCTTGGGTCTCCTGTGTCTAATCCAGTGTGATCTTGTTAAACAGGACCGCGGCGCCTTTCAATCAAGCCAACGGCGTGTCATCGACCGCCAATTGTGTGGCAACCACTTGACGAAGGAGATGCAGGGCGTGCTGCAGCAAGCCACAACGACCGACTAAAGTTCTCAACAAGGCTCAAGCGTCTGGTGAACCTAGGCCGAATGACCAATATCATATAGCCCTAATCAAACAAAACCGCCCGAGTCTCAACAATCCTGCAATGCATAGATTTACCCCCTTCACTGTTTGGGATCTTGTAAATCGCATTGCTCTGCACTTTGAAGACCTTTAACCCAATCAGCGCAGACGGGAGCCAGCTCGGCCTCCCTCCGCCGCTTGCCCAGGGGCAAAAGAGTGGGGCAACCCAGAAAGCGTTTACATCTTCTTTTCGTACACCACCTCGCCTAGTGGAAGCCATGCCAGGAAGCCTAGAAGGACTGTTCTTTCTCATCACCGGTGTAGGTTTCAGTGGCGAACAAGAACACCACAGAAGGAGTAAAGCTAACGAAAGGACAGGGCGCCGCCGGCATGGGCGAAGCGACAGCAGAAGCAATGGTCAAAGAAGGGGCAGCTGGAATTGCACTCTTAGACAACAACGCTGCCAATTTGGCGACCATCGAGAAGAGCTTGAAAGCTCGCGCTCCCAATGTCAAGATCTTCGCCTTCCAGGTCGACGTTCGCAAAGCTGCACAGGTGGAAGAGGTAGTGAAGGAGGCGGTAGAAGGCTTCGGAGGTCGTCTGGACGGTGCTGTGAACGCCGCGGGTGTTGCTCCCGGAACACCGGTGCGGGTGTCGGAGGTCAAGGACGACGATTGGAATTTCGTGGTCGGCATCAATCTTGGCGGCGTCATGAATTCGATGCGAGCAGAGTTGAAGTACATGAAGAAGGGGGCTTCAGTGTGAGTTGGCTTGATCTTCAACGCTCTCGAGGTCTGAACTTCGCAACGCAGCGTCAACATCTCAAGCATAGCGGCGCTTTACGGGCAACCGACCTACTCAGCATACGGTGCCGCTAAAAGGTTAGTTGCTTCTGTGATCTTAAAGAAGGACGCAGCTGATGGATGGGCAGCGGCGTGGTCTCGCTAACCAAAACGGCGGCTCGCGACTACGGAGCTGAAGGGATCAGAGTCAACAGCATCCTGCCGGGACCTATCGAGACAGCCATCTTTAGGGCCGCCATTGGAAGTGGCCAAATCACGGAGGACGACATGACCAAAGGCACTTGTTTGAAGCGGGTGGGCCAAGCATCAGAAATCGCAAGGCAAGTCGCGCATGCAAGCAGCTCAGCAGCCGCACTGACGTTATCGCTTCGCAGTGCTTGTGTTTTCCTTCTGAGCTCCAATTCGTCGTACATTACCGGCACCAACCTTGTTGTCGACGGAGGCATGATGGCTTGAAATGAATGCATAATGTTTTGTCAAAACACCAAAACAAAGTCGATTTGCGTCGCAAAACGCGTCGATCCCGCCGTCCTCTGCTTGACAGTCACTGTATACATCCTGAGGAAGAGCAGAAAAGTCATCAGGCACGCGAATTTAGGAGCGTCATCGTCGTTTGGGTTGAATAAATTTTTGCCACTTGGCCTGCAGCCTTCTTCCTCCATGCCAGCCATGCGAACCTCCGCCTTTGCGCTCAGTATATCTTGAGCATGTCCAGTGGGGTCCTGTCTAAAGCGACGATGCTTCCTACGACGGCCGATTACCGCTCCTCGCCCGCTGACCACTCGGCGCCAAATGGAATCCCTTGCCCACTGCGTGCACCTTATCGTACATCTCTCGGCCAGCGCTTCTGGCTATTTGCCCGTCGCTACCACAGATCCTGCATTGGCCTGGGTGCCGAATCCGGAACCCCGCCAATAGAGCCCACCCCGTTTGCTTGCCCGCTGTTGCCCGGCGGCGTCAGCATGTCAGCGGCAGCCAGCCAAGCTCGCCTTGTCTGTTTTCTGCGTCGCCCTTGCTGGGATCTCACACCGTTGACTCGAAATGGACTTGCACTTTGATTGGGAGCAACATAAGTGGCCTCTGTCCGCGGCAGCTGCTGGACTGGTGAGAGCCCCTTTGATCAGTCGATTGAGGTTTTCGCTGACGCCCGCCAAGTGCACTCACATTGTCTGTAATCGACACGAGCCGCATGTGAAGACGGCTGTACGACTGGGTGCCTTGGCCCTGGTGGCCCTGGTGTCTTCCTTGCACTTCGTCAAAGAGCTGTCACCTCTGGAGACGGCAAAGGAGGCCTCCCAACTGGTCGGAATATTCTTGGCCACTCTCTACACCAGCATGGCACTCTACCGTCTCTCCCCGATGCACCCTTTGGCACGTTATCCTGGTCCCCTCATCTGCAAGCTGACCCAATTCCGGTGGATGCGGACCTGCTTTGGTATGCACGCTCGACATTGGATTGAGGAAATGCACAAGAAATACGGTTCGCTAGCGTCGCGTAGACCCCCTGATCAAGGCTGTCTGACGCTCTTTGGTCGCAGGTCCCATTGTCCGAATTGGCCCCAACCAGCTGAGCTGGGCCGACGCCGACGCTATGCAGTATGCTCATGGCTTCAAGGGCAATTGGGAAAGGGCACCTTCATACTTGACGGGCATCATGGCCGGAAAAAACCCTGAAGACGCTGCCCTTGGCCGCCTGCGTCCCCGTGCTGCCCACCGAGAACGCCGCCGCCATTTCGAGCCCGCGTTTGTCGCTTCTTCGCTGGAAAACAACTTCGAGCCCATCGTCTACAAGTGCGCCGCGCGGATGATGAAACTGTTCGAAAAGAAGCAGAACCAAGTGATCGACTTGGCCCAGCACATGCGCTTTTTCGTGAGCCTTCCCGCGCTTGCCTGCCATCGCACCTCACTCACTGATTATCGTGTCCGTGGACTTGAAGACTTGGGAGTTCATGAACTTATAAGTTGCTCGTTGGAGCCTCGCCTTGCGTCCGCCTACTAACAGCTGCCGTCTCTACAGCCGTATTTTCGTTCCCTCAAACCACGCAAGACGAGGGTTATGATGAGACCGGAATGATCGATGGGACAGTGGCCGCCGCTCGTTGGGGCTTGAAGTTTGACTGTAGGTGCACTCACCACAGCGCCTAACCAAATTCTCACATCATGACTGCCACCTACAGCGGTTCCATGGTTTCGCGACGCCGTCTTTACTATCTTACCTCTCCCCAAGATCTTTACAAGCGTTGCTGAGTACGCCGACTCGTCATACAAGAAGCGTCTTCGGGAAGGCCCAAATGGTCATGTCAATCGGGACTTGTTCTCGTTCCTGTGGGCATCGGCTTCCGTTTCTAGCCCGATATCAATTGCTCACAGCAACCATCTAGTATGCATGATGATGAGTCCAAGGGCTCAAAGCTGACTGAAGCTCAAATGGTCAGTTTGTCCCGTTCACTCAAGGCGCTTCAGCTTAAAGGGTATTGGAAAAGAGCTCTGATTCTTTTGGTTTGTCAATTTTCCTCATTTCCACTGGGACAAGGGCTGATCCGCGAGCGCAGGCCTCATTTTTGGCGCTGTCGGTGTGTTGATGCCTTGTCGCTCCAACACTTTTGGCTCATGTCCGTCCGATCGCACAGATACCACGGCCCAAGCATACGCCATTGCACTCATGTTCGCTGTGGCGACACCTGGATGCTATCAAAAGCTGCGCGCAGAACTTGACGCTCGCTTCGAAAATCAAGCCGTGTCTGTCCCAGGCACCCGCGATTTACCTTATCTGGATGCCGTGATCAACGAAGGACTTCGTGTGTATTACAAGCTGCCCGTAGCGCTCATAACTGAAAGGCTTCCTTCGCAGGCTTGATATCTCCGGTCCCAAGCGGTGTCGGCCGCGAGTGTCCTACAGACCAGGTAGTGGCCTTCTGATCCACGCATCATCTCACAGTCTAATCATATGACAGGTGGTCTGTGGAAACCTGATCCCGGCCAAAACTGTCTGTCGCTTTCCGTGAGTAGGCCTCTTGAGCTCGCGCTTCCCTCCTCATGTCTGGCATTTGCTACAGGACATACGTCATCCAACGAGATGAGGCGAATTTCGGTCCGGATGCGAAAGACTTCCGACCGGAGCGCTGGCTAGAGCCGGAGAAAGAAAAGGCGTTCAATGCGGGCGCCTTTTTCCCGTTCAACATCGGTAAGCCCCCCTCAACAGTGACCTCGAAGCCATCTCAATCGGTTTTCTAGGGAGCCATGCTTGCATCGGCAAGACCCTGGCTATGCAAGAATTGAGGTATACGATAGCCGCCACCGTTCTCTTCTTCGACATGGAACTGGCCCCAGGTTTCTCTGTCGACCACTTTTTCAATGTCGGCATGATGGACATGTTCTTCGCCTCTTTCACCGATCCCATCTCCGTCATCGTGAAGAAGCGCACAGACAAGAGCTTTCAACTGACGGAAGTGGAGTAAAGGTCGCCGTGGTGATAGGGGGCCAAGACCAATGACTAACGCTGCAATAGTGTACTTTGATCTCTGTTTCATTTGTGCGCGGAGACCGCCCGCCGGCAAAGGGTCTTTTGAGGTCGCTAAGGGAAGATACAGAAGTTTGTTTTGGTTTAGTACATGCCCGGAAGCAAGCCAATTTGCAAGTCCGGAAGTTGATCAGCATTGGCCGACCATACTGGTGATGGGGTCAGGCTTGGAAGATGCAAAGTGGGGCAACGGTCCGCAACTCACGATCATAAGGGAAAGGAAAGTCAGACGAAGTTGCCGTAGATTTTTGCCAGAACAAATCATCCAGGCTATTCGACAGGAAGCTATTTGATAGAGTGGGCGATATAGGTTGGGGTAGCATAGGAATTGAATGCGGGTCTGATAGACCGGTCTCCGGCAGCTCGGCCAGCGGGTGCTGAGGCGATAGATTGTCGATGGACGAGAAAAAGGGCTGGAAGTCGCGTGGCAGTGGTTCTGAGTGCGCCTGGCTGGTGAGCGGCGTGTTGGCCCCGGATTTGCCGTTGCGAAAGATTGCCAGATTTCGTTTCTTTTTCCACTGTGATTCCAAGGTGTTCATCAGAGGAACAATCTGGCGTGGTGTTGAATAGCAGAGACAACCCACCAGGGTGTGCAGACTTTGGAGACCGTTGGCGCCGTTTGGGCTGAATTGGTCGATGCGGGCCAAAGCATCGGCGAAGAGCGCCTGGGCTGCCCGGCTGTGATATTGAAGCATCCAGCGCCATGAATGGAGAATATCATGTATCGAGAGGAACTCTTCTTCTGTCGCGGACGTGAATAGCAGAGCCACTGTTGTAAAGATTTGTAAAGATGATGAGCTGCGGTCTATTCAGATGCGAGCAAGCAAACTCACGAATGAAGGAGCTGATGATCGCTAGGTCGTACTTGCTGTGGGTTGGCCAGACCGATGCAATCTCGTGGGCCTTGAGCTCTGCAGTGCGATTGTCAGTCGACTGCCGCTTAGGAGCAAAGACAGGTGAAAATAAATACCTTTGGCCCAGCGCACGACATCACTCATGGTTTGAAGAGCGTGCTTTCGCTTCATCGGGTCGTGCTTGGGTTTCGTCTGAATGTCGACGCGGTGCAGCGTGACCTTCAGCACGAAATAGACGAGATGGAGCGAAGGGCAATCTTTGGGCGATTGTATGCCTTCGGCAATGTTTAGCTCAGCATACATGTTGTCGAGCTGTGAGATCATCGTGGCCATCAGTCGCGAAATAAGGATTGCAACGGACGTTGCTCACCTGCTTTTGTAAGGTAGGCACCACGTGCTGGGCCTGCTTCTCTCTGGCAGCTGGCTGGCTCGCCAGCTTCGGCGAGAACAGGAGAGAATGAATGTCTTGGCAGACTAGAGCGAGCCTGGACGACCACAGCAAGATACCACCGCATGTTCCTGCGATACCTTCAGCTAAGGACAGTCGGCGAATTGAATGTCGAATAGTACCTTCGAGCACGTCCTCGGGTTCGAGGTGTGGCACTGTGTAGGAATCGGCGTGGATCAGATTGGGTTTGCCCAGCGAGTGTGCCAGGAAAGTGGTGGTGACAAGGAGAAACCACCAAAGCCGCTTGCGCATCGACTTCTCGGCCTTGGAGATCTGCCATGGCGTTGGATCTTCGTGCAAGCCTATAGATTGACAGCATATCTCAGTCTCACTATGCACGGGCTCATGCTGATAGAATCGCGACCCACCCAGATTCTGAGCTGTTGTCAGTAAAAGGCCCATGGCTGACCACAGCTCAAAACTTTTTGCGGGGGTCTTGAATCCGAGGAGGGTGAATTGCAGGATGAGGGCCTGGACAGTGGCAACTGAGACGAGACGAGGAATTTAGCTCTGGTCGCGGGGCCCACTATCAGTGTGGAACACCTACGTCTAGGCATGCGAGTCTCGATTACACAGGCTCTCCGAGCGTAATCACGGAGGCAGGCCACGTCAGGGACTTCGGCAGTGCCCCAATTTGGATCCAAAAGCGCGAACCTGGTGCTAGCAATGAGTTTGGAATTCAAGATCGGAAAGGCCGAGCGCACTCGGAAGCGTGAACTAAGATGCAGGCAAGCAGAGGCGCAAAGGCCTTTTCATCGCCACGCCGGGGGTCCAAGATGCCGGGAGGCTGGCTGGCGGCCGACACCGATCCAGGAAAGGCCGGGACGATGTCGTCCACCGAGCAGACAGGAAACCAGTAGTGAATCATTCTAAAGTACGTTCCCAGCAGCCGCTCTGCATGTGGAGCCACCACTGAGATCACGTCCGCGACGGTTGTTGTGAGCGGCGGGAGCACCAAATCGGAGGAGGCTTCGATGCGATGATTGGAGGCGGACGCCGTTGGCACAGGTACGAATCTAGAGGGAAAGATGGCGCCTTCATAGTCGAGTTCCTCGAAGTACTGACTGGTGCCGCCGACGTGCTCTACAGGTTGGTTCAAGGTGTGCTCATCGGACATAGGCGAGATGTGGTCCGACTGCTGCGAGGGAGGAGTTTGTGTGATTAAGAAGGAGACGTGGTCGGCGTGCGAGACCTGCGGTTGCTGGGAAGGCGGGGTGGTCTGCTGCAGGAAGGCTGGGAGCCCAGGCGGACTTCCTCGAGCTGCATTGGCCGTCATTAGCAAGGCGTCAAAGTTCGGGTGATCAGGCTCTAGGCGTGGCTTCTTCTTGATGGGCGGGCCGGCCTCGAATGTGCACGTCTTTTGCTCGGAGCGGCAGAGCTACTCCCGGTACCGAAAGTGAGCTCTCGTGTTGATATCCTGAGCACGGGGAGGCAATCTCACAGCACATGATGTGTCTCCATCTTCCACAAGGCATCTTGTCTTGCGTCGGCGACAGAAATCGCAACTGCGACCGAAGAAGAGCAACCGGGCTGTCAAGAACCACTCGCAACGCGATCGCGCCAATGGAGAGCTCACGGGCGGTTCTGTGGGGGCCATAGCGCACTGTTTGAGTATTTGGCGGCTCTAGGGTAGCATAATAGCGCACCTTGCGGCTCCTTTGGGGCCAAACAGAAGCAGGTCAGCGAAATCGACTGCGCGGAACAAGCTTTCGCCCTACCGAAATCCACGGGCTTTGAGGGCGGCAGACCCGGCGGGCGTGGGATTAGAGCTCATTTTGGGTCGGTATAAGCAATCGCACAGGCTCTGATTCGTCGTCTGCGCTTGCCCATCGAGATGCGCACTTTAGAAAAAAGGCGGGGACCCCGCATGGCGAGAGGTCATGGAGACGATTTCACGCTAATGCTAAGATCCTTTCCGTCCATTCCCAGCACTTTTGGGCATTCTCCTGTGGGTGGAGGAGAGGGTCAGATTCGTGACAGCCGATCGAACGATAACTTGCCAAGTTGATGTGTGGCGCAGCCTTTTCGTTTGCTACAACAGAATCCACCACGAACGGTGCTTCGGTGGCATCTGAAATATTGGTTTCCTATGAGAAGACCTTCCAGAGGCAACGTGAGCAGGAAGTTTGTACCGCTGAGGCTGGGATCAAACGCCGCCGCCACCAGCCTGGATTCATGTTAGCCAAAGCACCTGCACCTCCAGATCAATAACTGACGGCCCTGCGGCTTGCGGAACTGTCTTCCAGGTTGCCCATTCGTTGTCGGCAGGCACGCCGTCTGAGTTGTACATGCCTGCAAACAGATGTGATATGAGGCCCAGGCAACAATCAGCTGTGTTGGCCACCTACCAGTGTTGATCATGTCTTCCTTAGTGAGATCAGCAAAAATGTTGGAGTGTGTTAGACCTGCCGACCTCCTCATTAGGGCTGGACAGTAAAAACCACGGGGTTGAAGGGTGAAACGAAGCATGCCTGGGTGAACGATAACCGAAGTGACGTTGGGAACCTTGCTGCGCAGCGGTAATCCCTTGCCAAACAGAAAAATGGCCGTTTTGCTTTGCGAGCTGTAGTAGTGTGACGGGCTCAGCCACACGCTTCGCCGTCAACCGCCCAGCGCACTCACTAGGCTTTGAAGCGTTCCTGATTCCCCGCCCGACTGAGTCTTTAGAAGGACATCCGGAGCTGATTGTCAGCTTACGTAGGTCTTGCCTCCATCAAAATTGGCATTTTCATAGTCTACGTCGCAGGCCAAGTGCGCCATACTCGAGACGTTGACCACGCGCGGTGCTTTCGACAGCGATAATGACGGCGAGAGGAGGGACGTAAAAAAAAACGGCGCGAAGTGATTCTGGCACAGCGGAAAGCATTAGACAAGATCAAGTCGGTCTGCAAGGGGGGCAGCCCACCACGCCGAGCTGCCTCTCGATCCGGGCGTCCCCGTCCCAAATGCTGTAATCCTTCGGAGCAAACAGTCCTGCATTGTTGATCAAGACGTCCAGACGGCTGCCGTTCAAGCTGCCCGCTGCCTTCTTGATGGAGTCCTTGGAAGCGAGGTCCAACAGCAAAGTCTGTATTGAGGCTGAAGCCGGGAGTTCTTTCTTCACCTCGTCGAGCCTTCAAATGCAAGACTACCTGTCAGTAGGGCCTGAGGATAAGCAGAAGAGGTGTGGACACCTCTTCTGGTCGCGTCCAGCCAAAATCAATCGCTCGGGTGCTTGCTCGGCGACTGCCTTTGCAACTTCGAATCCGATGGAGTTCAAAGACACCCTGTGCTCATTGTCATTGTTTGCTAAAGCCCCGGTGTGTGTGGTCTTACCCGGTCACCAAGACGCTCTTTTGACGGATTTGGGCGGCGAAAGCGGTGGCGGCTTCGCGAGCAGTAGTGGTCTTGCTGAAAGCGTTCATTGATTCGGGAATGATTGCAGACAATGGCCGTTCTAGCGCAGTCTTCAAATTGGCTCCTGTCTAACCCTTGCCGGCCCTTTGCCCGTTCGCCGCCGCCACTTGCCCGGGCCGCTCAGAAGGGGCACAAGTGGGCTTAAGTGTCGCGTCTATGATAGCATTGCAGTTCTTCCGAGGCGCGTAGGTGATGATCAAAGAGCAAGGTTGGCCTGCTGCGTCTTGCCCTTGCCCTTGCTCTTGGCGGCAGCGTGCCGGGGTTGCTCTCACATCGCGTCCATTCCGCCGTCAACAGGCAGCATGACCCCGTTGACATCTGGACCGATAGATCAATAAGTAACGCGAGCTAGACGAGGAGAAAAAGAAGGCGACTTGCAGCTCGATCGTGGCGACAAAAGCCAGAGGCAAGCTTCCGCCACTTCACGAGGACGTCCGATTCTTCCAATAGGGATGCTCTCTGGGTTGAAGAACTCGGTGTAGTGTGCCGGAAGATTGGTGTACATTGGTGTGTTCGCTGAAGTGATGGGATCAGTAGAGGGGAGCGGCGGGGAAGCCAAACGAGACGCTCACTGACTCCCGGTGCCACACCGTTCACTCGAATACCATCTTTCGCGTATTCTGAAGAAATTCGGATTGAGGTTGTATCCCGCTGGACAATCTGCGCCATTTCGAACTAACGGATGCAAAGACATTTTGTGAGGCCAAGGACAGCGAATTTTGAGGCGGTGTAGCTATCACGATGGGTCAGAGAGATCTTTGTGCCCCGTAAGTGGCGCCTACTGAGGATTCAGTGCTTGTCCATGGAAGCAAGCCCAGCTTCCAAAATTCCTGCACCCCGATGTCAACTGACGACTCAAGGAACAGCCTGGCGACGAACACGATGGCGCCGATCTGTTCGCTCCCGATTCTCTTGTTCTTCTGTAGCAGCTTGATCTCGGCTCTGCAGCAGACGGCAACCGCTTTCAAGTTGACATCACTGCCCATCCCGCTTCAGCTGCGCGCCTCGATTCGAGGAGCTGGTGCTCCCTTACATAACCCCTGGTATTGCTCAAGCTGAGAATGAATGGCCAATGTGACCAAGATACGCCACTTACAGTCCCAATCTGTTTGTGAGATCTTGTCCACCAGGCCACCGCTCTCTCTCCCCATAATTCCGGCAGCGTTCCTGCAAGTACTTCTCAGATTGCTGTGCCACTCCGCTGCGGGTAAGCAGGCGTGGCTTACACAGCAAAATCGAGGCGGCCAAATTTCGCTTCCACCTCGTCAAACATCGCATTAACAGCAGGGTCGTCAGACAAGTTGACGGTCTTGAGCAATACACTTCCTTCAGGCAATCCAAGCTCGGCAGCTGTAGCTTCTAGGCCTTTCTGGTTGAGGTCGGCCAAGCAGAATTTCGTGACGCCCGCCTCTTCGCGTTCCACAATGAGCCCACAACATTCCGCTGGCGAAAGCTGAAGTCACCGACCTTTAAGCACGAGAGCGGTCTCCTTTCCCATCCCTGAAGCAGCTCCGCTGACGAAGGCGACAGCCCCGTCCGGAAGCAGCAAGCTGTACGACATGGCCTCCGAGTCCCGTCCGCAGAAGTGCAAGTGCGGCAAAAAGGTTTTCGAGGCAGGCAGAAAGGTCAGTCAATGACAATGGCAACTCTTCTGGCAGTCGGGAGGTCACAGATTGCCTGGCCAGAAGACAAGGGCCGAGGTGGGGCACAAGACGGCTGCCCACGGGGAAGGCTCAGCAAGTGAGCTGGCTGTCGCTGAGCCGACCAGGAAACCGAACTTGCTCCTCGACGATTCATTCAAATCCGAGCAATCGAGGTTAGGAAGGCCAAGTCAAAAATGGGGTCTTCGAGGTTCCGGTGCAAACTCCCTCCGCCGGTCCCAATCTACTAGCGAGTCTGTCTACATTGTCCACTATTGGCGAGGCTGCATAGCAACAGCAACTCGTGGCGTCTCTGGTTTACTCCCATATGGCGTGGTATCGATGCCGAGCTCTTGTGCCAGGATGTTCAAGGCCAGGCGCGACGAGGCAAATCTTGAGTAGCCAAACTGCTGGAAAATCGTGTACAGGCCCTTCTGGGGCAAGGTTCGGCTACGAAAGCAGCAGCAATGAGTGACAGTCGTGTGAGTCTGGAGACCGGACTGACTAGTATGTCCGCATTTCTCCTTCTGGGTCAATGACGAACGCGTTGCCCTTCTCCATCCATTCTGAACAAGTGAGGTAGATCAGCATGCGATGGTAAGGGCTTGGTTGAGAGCCTACCGTTGCACTTTTCGGACATCTTCTTCCCCATGATCGATTCGATTGGGGGCTTGGCGTCAAAAAATCCATTGGCGTAAACGACGAGGTCGGCTGGCAGTCTCGTGCCGTCTTTGAGGATGGCAAAACCGGGTTCAAGGCGCTCCAGCTCCGAGTGTTCGATGCGAATGTGGCCATCAGCGACGACCTGCAAGAAGCCCGTGTCGAAGAAGAAGCCGCCAAAGTTGAAGTGGCCGAGCCCGACAAAGCCTGTGCCATGGAAGCCATCGTTTGCCCGATAGCCATGTTTAGCGATTCCCTCTTGGATGTCTTTGTCTAACTCCTTGACGATCTTGGAGAGCCGGGGCGCAAATTCCTGAAAACACTGTAGCTTAGACCAAGTTGAACGTCAAAGCAGGCAGCTCCCACGTACGTATGTAACTGCGTAAGGGGTGGCCATCCAACTCATGCGGTCGGCTGCGTTCAGCGTCCACCGGCCAGGCTTGCCCAGGTCTTCGAACTTGGAATAGAACTTGCGGACACCTTTCTCAACTGAGATAACATGGGTAGATCCGCGCTGGATCATGGTGACGTCCAACTTGTTGTCGTAAAGCTCCCAGCAAAGGTCGTGGGCAGACGTCGCAGCGCCAACGACGACTGCCTTTTTACCGGCCATGTCGGGGGTGGTTCGGTGACGGGAGGAATGGACGACCGTTCCGCCGTTCTTTTCGAAGTCCTGTAAACCGGGTATGTTGGGCACGGCCGGGAGAGTGCCGGCCATGCCGACCGCCACGATCAAAAACTTAGGGTGAAGAATCTTCTGAGAGCCGTCTGCACGGTTCACAGCGACGGTCCATTTTCCTGTCTTCTCATCGTATACGGCGTTTTCGCCATCGATTTGGGACTGATTCCAGACGTTCAGATCCATAATCTTGGCATAGTGGTCCATAAAAGCGCCTAGCTGCTGGGCGGCTGTGGAGTGAGAGGTCAGACAATGGCTTCGAAGCAATTGGAAGTAGGACGATTCTCACGAATGAAATCGGGAAAGTAATCGGGGTAGTGAAGGCCTGGAAAATGATTGGATGCTGTAGGGTTGTGCAGGGAGAGGGAGGCATATCTGCAATCAGACTTCAACCAGGGAGCTCGAAGCAGGGTTAGAGGGGCCGAAAGTCACCGTTTAGCCCAACTTTGGCCCGGTGCCGTGTCTTTTTCCACAATGAGAGTCTTGATACCAAGAAATTTAAGACGAGCTGCCAGCATCAGGCCGCAATGTCCAGCTCCGACAATCAAGACGGTGGGCTCTGCGCCTTCCACCTCGTCTGCGCGAATCTGTCGATAGGTGCGAGCCTTGCCCAGCGGATCGATAAGTTTGGCACCAGTGTACTTGATCCGTTCTCCGGTTTCAGGGTCGTGACCCATGACGGTGTCGATCGTGGTTGAAAAATGAAGTGCTTGCCAGCTTTTGACATCCGCCAACTCCTTCTTCGACCCGGTTGTCGCTCTGGTGGGCGAAAGTCGAATGGCACCGCTACCCGTGCCGATGGCATGCTCAAAGGCGATTTGGATGGTCACGAATGACAGGTCTTCGCCCATGACCTCCAGTTCTGGTGGCCGGTCGTACAAAATGCGGACATTGCGGATGCCGGTCTTGGCCAGCCGTGCTTCCAGCATCTTTTTGACCTCTTCTCGCCCTCGAATGGCTCGCAGATCCCAAGTAAGCTTGGGTTTGAAATTTTTAGCCCTTGGGCGGGAGTGAGTTGGAGGACGCCATGAACACTCACCAGATGCAAGTCTTTCCACCATCCGTCTTCCCAAAGCAGGTCAATAACAGCGTCCACGTTGTCCTTCTCGACTGCCGCATTGAACGCCGCCACGAAGTTCTCCGCCACCTTTTGAACATCAACACTGGCATAATCCGGGTTGAAGCCTAGGGTCTCGTTGTTCGGGATGGTTGCTCGCTTGACTGATGTGTGGCTTGCTCAGTCTGCAAACTTGATCAAGGAAGCTTCGCACGCTTACTCATGCCTGCAGGCAAGTTCAGTGGTCGCTTTTTGTGGCAAGGAGCGGTCTCTCACCTGTATAGCCAGCAGTCTGCGACAGTGGTACACCGGCCCAGCCAACACGGGTATCAGCTGGTCGGCGAATAAGGTAAGAAGTCGCTTCCTTTGAGTGAGCATGAACGATATTGGACCGACCATCTTTGGGTCGCAACAGCTCATCGTTGTAGTCAAAACGAAATGTTTTTGGCCTTTTCGAGCTGTCGATGTTTTAGCCTTTAGCTTGCAGAGCGTGTAGGCTGAGCAGGGCGACTCACGATGTCCTGCCTGTCGGCACCTTTTTGGAGAGGTCGGCCGCGACGGGAAATGCATCTAGGCTACGGCTGCTCGCGTCCTGCCTCTTGATACTTCAGATGACTGCGCTCAGGGTGCAAAGATGCTTTTTCTCACCGCATTGCTCGCGGGCGCAAGGTGGCTGTTGAAAGATGACCTCGAAGCCGTCGAACTTTGCTGCAGCCCGTTTGCAGCGGCGGCAACACTTATGACTGCCTGTCGCGCTCGATAAATGGTGGCCAGCATCCTGGCCTGCTTTGTTGTGGCCGAGGAACGAGCATCTGCATCGAAGTGGAGTAGCCCGCCCTTGCCCGCCTACTGCCTCTGCGGGCAACTGCTGCTGCCTGCCGCTCGGGTTTCCAAGCCCCACAGGTTATTGGCCGACAATTTGCTGGCTCATTTACCTCTCCGTCGGTGTTTGTCGAGTCGCGCAACCATGTCGAAGACGATGAAATGCATGGTGCACTATCCAAATGCCAGCGAGCTCAAACTCGAAGATCGCCCGATTCCTACTCCAGGCGAGGGCGAAGTCTTGCTGGCAGTGAAGGCCGCTGGACTTTGTCACAGTGATGTGCGCAAGAGTCCTCTTGTCGAGCGCTCATTGACACATCTTGACCTGCTCGCTTCATTCTTATAGCTGCATATCTTGGGCGGCACATCTTCCAGTGTTGGCTTTGAACTCCACCGACCCTGCTGTTTACTGACTTGTTTCACTAGAGCGCTGGGGTAGACGAATATATCATGGGGCATGAGACGGCTGCTGTGGCAGTCGAGAATGGCCCGAACGCCACTGCCACAATCGGTGAGTTCTGAGCTCGCTTTCTCGACGAGGGGATTCGCAGCTGAATCTGAGACCAGGTCAACTATACGCTATTCTGGGGATCAACCCTTGCTTGGCTTGTGCAGCTTGCCAGCAAGGCCTCACGAACCAGTGCGCCACCGCACGAAAACTGATCGGACTGGGCCGCGATGGAGGCTTCGCCGAATATCTCTGTGTTCCCCAAAATGCATTAGTCCCTGTGTATGTGTTCTATAGGAATGGCGTTGCGTCGAGAAGCGGACTGAAATTTTGTGTGCAGACCGGCGGGGGTTTCACCGGAAGTGGCGGCCGTGGCTACCGACGCCGTAATCACTCCTTGGCACGCCATCAGCACTCGCGCCCAGCTTAAGAAGGGATCTCGCGTTGCTATCATTGGTTTGGGAGGCTTGGGGATGAATGCCGTCGGTCCAGTCTCCTCTTCCTTTTTCAATCGAGGACTCAACTTGGAGTCTCTGCAGGTGGAGATTGCCTGTTTGAAGGAAGCAAAAGTGTATGCGACCGATCTCAGGGAGAGTGCGCTGGAAGCTGCTCGGTCTCTTGGGGCAGAAGCTGGAACCATGGACGAACTCAAGGTTATCGCGGCGACCGCGCCCTTCGACTTGGTGGTGGACGCCGTGGGTGCACAGTCAACATTCGATGCAGCTCAAGAGATAGCTGCCAAGAACTCTAAGGTGCGTACAACGCTGCAGTTCCACTCGTGCCACTTTATGACTGACTCATGTCCACAGGTCCTCATCATGGGCATGGCCTCTCGTAAGCCCGACTTTCCCCTTGCGATAGTGGAGGTACTCATTCTGAATCAGGCGCTCTCACGTTAAACATTAATATTGGCGTCTTCAAGGAACTGACTGTCATGGTAAGCATATGGCTCGGAACATGGCCAACGCTAAATATTGGCATCAGGTGTCCTTCTGGGGGACAAAGCGTGACCTGGAAGAGGTCTTGGAGCACATTGCAGCTGGCCGCTTGAACCCGAAAGTGCAGTGAGTAAAACAAAACCTCCCCTGGCTTGGCTGATCGTCATCTCATAATATGACCAGAGTGGCACCCCTATCGGACCTCAGCCACTACATAGAAGAGATGCACGCCGGCAAACTGGCTGCCCGCATGGCTTTCGAGCCCAAATTCTCATAGACGCCCAGCTAGACTTTGGATTTCAATTGATTGAGCATGTCCTCTATTAGCTCCAACTTGCGCATGAGTGTATTTGAGTGCACCTCCTCCTGGTGAAGGCGCATGCTAGACGAGTTGGAGGCGAGTCGCTGCATCGAAGGTCGATGGCTGAGCCCACCATGATTTTGGAACGACTCCATGACCGTATCGATGTCGCCACGAACGGCGAATTTGGACATTGTGCGATAAGGTCGGTTGGTACCCTTGATGCGTTCCACAAAGCCAATAAAGATTAGCACCGGCAAGTTGAATATTCCTGCTGAAGCCATTCAGCACGCTTGGCATAGTCGAGCAGTCTGGTTGGCACCCACGTGCACAGAACACGGTGACGGTGTGGAATTGGCGTGGTGATACCACCATCTTCAAAGGGATAAGGAGCGCCACGGCCAAGATGTTGATTGGTGGCGGAAAGTAGAAGATGGCATCACTCTTGATGCCCTCAAACACCAGCACGCATTTGCGAAAGAGAGTCTCTTCGACTGCGTCTTGGTTGATTTGTGCGAACCGGGAGGCCAAGATGGAGACCAGGACGGTGAGCAAGAGAGTGGAGGACAGAGCGGCGTAGACATTGAAGAGCAGCGGACCATATACTGGGTGGAAAGAATAGCTTTCGTTGATTCCGGTGGCGTCCAAGCCGAAGCAGATCCAGACCATCCACATGGCCACGTTGTAGAGCGAGTAGCGGCCATTGCCGAGGACCCAAAGGGAGTACAGGAAGCCCATGAAGCTTCAGTTACCAGTTGATAAGCATAGGAAACCATCGAACGGACATTGCCAACGCACCACCACACAGCCAGCAGCATCAAGAAGAAGAAGTCGAGCAACATGGCCCGCCTGCTTTCCCTGTGAGCTGCTGTTTCGTCCGAGATACGGAAATGACTCACAGTGATAGCACGAGTACATTTTGAGATAGTGTCACAAAGGCCAGTCGCGGGAACAGCACGACAGCCGCGCAGGCTAATAGCTGATGGGCCGCCACCGGCTGCTGGCCTGCCAACATGACCAAATACCCGATGAATACTGCTTATCGTGGTCACTACCGTCGCCAAAAGATACTACTGGTGAAGGTATACCTGTACAAAAGGCCCAATCCAGAGTCGACCACATATTCGATGCAAACACTGGTAGGCCTTGAGCTCTGGGACAAGCTGAGGAAACGAGGGAGCGCACCAGTCCATCCATGCTCTAACAAGCTCGCAAACTTGTCCAAACAGAAGCCTGGCCACATCGATGAGCCCGACGACACACGGTGGCAAAGTGCCTAACACCCACCCAAGCCATAAATAACAAACCACCATTCTCCCCTTAGCAACCCGTTGCCAACTTCAACCCTTGTAGATACAAAGTCTTGCATGACCACAAAATAGGACGCAAACAGAATAAGAAAGCTGTTGTCGCCACCACCCTTGTGAGTGGCGCTCGCAAACCTGGTGAAGAGACTGAGCTCACTGAATAGCCTCCAACGCCTGCCTGATTCTTGGTACTTTAAGCCGATAGTGGTTGAGCAGCGGCGTCGGTTTGGAGCCATAAAGCGCGATGGGTTGCTCCTTGTATTTGTCGGGAATGATGTCTATGAAAGAAGTGGCTGAAAAGGTGATGTTGCCCCTCCAGATGCTCTCTACGATCTCGTTGCAAGCCGGGGAGCGGATGAACGTCTTGGCCTCGGAGACGATGGCGATCTCCATGGCGGAAGTCATGCCTGGTCTAAATTCGGCCGTGCCCAGCAAATCGAACAGCACGCCCTTGGGAGCGCCAGAGAAGGCCGAGAAGCATTCCACCAGAGCTGTAGCCCGATCCAGAAGCGATTCCTCGTGGGAAGACAGGGAGTAGTCGTCGTGCGCCGCCATCCGGTCGAGAATCTTGACGGCGATCGCCTCGCAAATGACGGCCCGGGTGGCATTGACCGAGTGCAGGGACAAGGCGGAGGACTGGTTGCGGATGAACTGAAGCCGGTTCACGAGCAGGCAGAAGATGATCGACGGGTTCTTCAATGCCGCCCAGCGGTTCGATAGCGGGACGATGATGGAGAGGGCAATGTGCGACGAGCGGGTCTGCTCTGTTGAAAGCGGCACGGCTGTCAGACGGCACCTTCATGAGAACTCCTTAGACTTCTAGAGAGAGGGAAGCAACGGACTGATCTCTTCCTGTGAGCGAGGCACCAAATCACATCAACAAAACTGATAGGCGAATTGCAGAGGGACGGCAGCTCACGATTAGGGTTTCGTGGATCTCTTTTAGCAGAGGATACACTGTCACGTCTTTTGGTCGGTCCAAAGGGCGGGCTTTCAACAGAGGAGTGGACTCCATGGTCGGCGGAGCGAGGGCAAAGATTGCGAACCGGCGAGTCGACTTCAAGGGTGGCGAAACGGCAAAAGTTGGGAATGGACAGGGTCTTATACAATTACAAAAAAGGTGTGTCGTCGTGTGTATGGAAGAAGCGAGTGCACTATGGCCCAGGTGAAAGAAAAGCCCTCTTAAGCCCAGCTCTTGATGTGCGCCTCTTGCTCTTGACATGGGAATCCAGTGCGCTGGGATGTTCGTTGTGCCTGCTGTTCACCCAGCCATCTGGCCTAGAACCTTGGTTGCCAACATTTGCAGGATTTGGGCTCGCTCTGTGAATGGTCGATTGGGCGGCTAGACCTCAGAAAGGAAGTCTAACGGTACACAGCGTGCACTCACGACCAGCATCCATGGAAAGGAAGACTTCGTAAACACTGTGCGAGTCCGTCCCACCGATAGGATCACCACCGAACTCTTGGAAGTGATAAGGGAAGGTGGCAAAAAACGCACGCTTTTCCTTTTGCGTCCCTGATGCTGCCCAACCTCGAGCCGCCATACGCGCCAATGGCCGCGCCGGGCAGGTTGCCGGCGATGAAGCCCAGAGCGGCGCCCGAGGCCGCGCCGACCCACTTCCAGAGCGGCACGGTGCGCTGGACCTCTGGCCTTAACAAGTCCTCGAACGCGTCCCCGAAAGTGGCTTCTGGATCTGGGTGGGCCGGTTCCTCTGTGCCCCGACATCCATTTCTAAGAAAGACATTTCTGATAGTGGTGGTGGTGATCCCGGAACGCACCATCTGGAGAATCAGGGTAGGCCCCAGCGCCGCCGCCAGCGGCCGAGCGGAAGAAGTTGGCAAAGTAGTCGGCGGACGAGGCGGACGAGGTGCCGGTGAAGGAGGAGGGCTTGGCCCGGCGCTGCTCGTCGTAGGTTGCCCGCCGGCCGGGGTCTTGCAGGACTGTGCATTTGCGACAGTCCTACAAATCAGCTTGATGTCCTGGGCTGATGACAGTGGAAGTCAACGCACCGTAGTCTGTTCATGGTTAACAAACACATATGAAAGTCAGCCACATCGCTGGTCATTCATAACGGAAGGGCTCCTCAAACGAACACTGTAGGTCAGGAAGCCAAAGGATATCAAAATTAGATCGTTTGATACGAGGAGTGACCAAGACCTACGGCATCGGCCACGGACTGGAACTTCTCGGTCGCCTTCTTGCGCTGCGAGGGGTCCACTCGGTCCGGGTGCGTCCTCAACGACTCTCCTGTTCGACACACGACAGATGGGCAATCAGCACGAAGGCTGATGGCGGGCAGATGCAGGCAACGAACGGCGGTAGGCATCCCGAATCTCCTTTTGAGATGCGCTGGGGTCAATGTGCAGCAGGCCCTGTTGGACGACGACCACCTCAGCTCTCTGGTAGCTGTGGGTAGCATGGCAATAGACCAACGTAGTAATCAGGCAGTTCTCTGGCGCTCATTTTGGAATCACAAGTGGCTGTCACTGGAAGAGACGACAAGAAGTGACGTGGTTGCGCCCCTTCAGTCCTTTGCCGAGCGCGGCGATCATCCAATGCTGCCCGCGTCGCTGTTGTGGCTGTTGGCTGCTCATGTCGCGGCCCAAGAGAGCCTGCGTGCGTTGATGCCACTCGCACAATAACACCAGCTCATGAGTGTACAAACAGCGCCGCTGAAATATGTGGACAACTTGTCCTTCAAAGGCCGGCAGTCGACCAGCTACGAGTGCGTTGCCATCTTATTATACAAGCATCAAGTCTAAAAGCCAAAGCACCAAAGGCTCTCCGGCCACTCGCACTGGCTGCCCAACAACCAGGACTTTGTCCGCTTGGTGCCGGACACGCCGCTCGCGTTTGGCGCCCTGTTCTCGGTCGACAAGCTTCAGGCTAAGGAGTGGGTCGTCGACGTCGCCTTTCGCATCCACTCGGACAACGCAGAGGCCAAGCACAAAGTCGGCGGGCGCGGCTTGGGCCTATGGATCACAAAGGTGCGTTCACCCTCTCTCTGTGCAAGTGGGCAATCCAGGTCTTAACACACAGAGGACCAGGACCGAAACCCGACTGCCATCACGGTCGGAGCCAAAGGCAACAACCTGAAGCCCCCTCCGCCCGTCCAGCCCTTGCCCAACGACCCGCTCGACCCCGCCGTGTCCTTCTTCGGCAACTCGGAAAAGTTCGAGGGCCTGGGCGTCCTCGTCGACTCGTCCCCCTCTTTGCCCGTCCACAAGAGGTCCGTGGACGTCACCTACGCCAAGCAGGAGGCCGACCGGATGGGCATCGTCTCTGGCGTGATGGACGACCGGTCGGGCGGGTGGGTCGAGTCGCCCAACGTCACACCCGGCAAAGAGGCCGCCTACCTGTCCAAGACGGTGGGGGATTGCCAGGCCGACTTCCGCAACCCAAACGGCCTCATCTGGCTCCGGGTCACCCACTTCAACTCGTCCATCAACGCCTACCTCGACCTCTCCCCCCACACCACGCTCTCCGTCCGGGACCGCAAGTTTGAGCACTCGTGCTTCAACATCCAGTCCGTCCAGCTGCCCACCGGCTTCCACATCGGCCTCACCGCCCTCGCCTCCGCCAACGCCGTGCCCGACGCGGTGGACGTGTACGCTTTGGAGACGTGGGAGGTCGTCGCGGGCCAAGACGAGTATGCGCAGCGGATGCAGGAGGACGCCTTCGCCAGGCTGAACGACTTGGAGGGCACCGACTCGGCTGGCTCACTTTCGGTGCGTCGAGGCCCGTTTACCTTAGACACTGCGAGAAGCCTTGTCTCATGACAGAGCCTTGGCGCACAGGAAATTGAGTTCGCTAAAGACATCATGGCCACCCAAGTCCGCATCATGCAAGCCGTTGACGCCCTCTCCACCCGCGTCGACGCCTTATCCAACGCCGTCGCCCACATCGTCTCCAACACCCCGCTCAACGCCGACCCAAACGCCGGTCAAGCCAAGCCGGCCGAGGCGGAGGACCAGAGCAACACCTACCTCACCCAGCAAATCGCCAAGATCCTGAGCAACCTGCAGACATTGCAGCACCACGTGGACACTTCTCAGGTGCGTTGGATACCCTTACCATATCAAACTTTCAAGGCATTGATTAAAAGGGGAACCCTCGCACAGTCCAAGATGTCGGGCAGCCTCTCCGTCGTGTCCTCTCGCACGGCCGAGATCTTCGCTTTGCTCCACCGCACTTCAGAAGCGCTCACTGCTCAAGCATCAAGCAGCACGGGCGGCTTGACCACCTCGCTGGTCTACTTCGTGCTGTATTCCTTGATCGCGGGCGTGTTGGCGGTATTTGGGTTGGCAGCTTATAGAGCGCTCAAGAAGGAAGGGCAACCGAGAGGGAAGAAGCTCATTTGAAGTAAAGGGTCGAGCTCTTTTGATAGGGGAATGAACTTGGGAAAGGGGGGAAAACCAAGAAGCAATGCATTAAGTTCAGGAAAGGACGAAAAGGACATTTTGATATGGAAGCGACTGGCCCTCTTGTTCTAATGGCGAAAGCTGGAAGAGATGGCGCGGAGATGGAAGTGTAAGAAAGGGGAAGCTTCTAGGCGGTCTCGTGGACAAAGGACAAGATCTCCTCGAGCAAGTCGCGGAACTTGCCGAGCTCTTCGGCGTCGGTGGGCAGGATGTTGATGATCGAGTTGAAGAATGCCTGCTCAATGATGTTCAGTGAGCTGGGCCGAGTAGCTAGAACCAAAGGGAGAAACGGACCTCGACAGCGGGTGGCAAAGCCTGGTTGACGGGCAAGTTGGGCTGCTTCGAGCGCACAGTGCGGAACAGGGTCTGGAACCGAGGGACAACGGTGTTGGCGACCGTGTTGAAGACGACCTGGACGTCCTTGGCGGGCAAAGGAGACTCTTTCTGTTCATTCGCCACTTGGGGTTCATGCCCATCACGACAAGAAGGAGGGAAAAGGAAACGAACAGTAAAGCTATGGGCGGTGGAGGTGAGCTTGGCCGCGAACGATTTGATGCTGGCCGAGGCGGAGGTGGCATGGTTCAGCGCGTCGAGGGCGGTGTGGGCCTCGTTGGCGTGCTCTTGCAGGTGGATGACCACGCCGTGAACGGCCAAAGGGATGGTGTGGCGCTGATCACGAGGTTGTAAGAAGAGGCACATGTAAAGGGAGCGCGTAGCATACAGGAGTCTTGACCTTCTTGGCCACCTCGTCGGCGACGGCGGGAGCTTTGACGGGCAGGTGGACGGCGGGCTTGGCAATGGGAAGATCGGCGCGCTAAAATGAATATTAGAAAGGCCGTTCTGAGCAGCGAGAACGGAGACAACAAACCTTGCCATTGGCGGGCAGAGCAACAGGCAGAGCCGCCGGGGCTTGAGGAAGAGCGACGGGGGCCTGGGGGAGGGCAGGAGCAGCAGGCGCATTTGGGAGGGCAGGAGCTTGAGGTGCGGCAGCAGGCAGATTGGCTGGCGGCTTGGGCAGCGAGCCAGCGACTTGGCCCGCGGTGGAAGTGACCGTGTCGGGGGAGACGGGCAGATCAGCGCGGGGCACCTTTTGGCCAGTCGCTTTGCCTGCAACTCCAAGTGGAATTCCAGCCTGGGAGATTTCGTCAGCTAGTGGCGAGCGCATTGCCCAAGGTGCGCTCTCACCACCGACTTGACTTGTTTGGCGGCGGCAGCAGGGACGTGACCAACGGCAGCAGGGGGCTTGGGAGCACCACGCTGTGTTTCTAACGCGTTCAGAAGAGCTATTTGGCGCATGGAGGGAAAGACGAACAGCGACGTGCTTGACTGTGCCCACCACTTTCAGAGGGACTTCGGCGACCTTGGCGGCAGGACCGGGCAGGGAGCGCTGTGAGACTTCATTTGTGAGATTGGGACAATAGTATGGAAGTCAAAGCTTACACCGCCGTGCTGAACCTTCTTGACTTCGCCCTTGACCAAGTTGGTGACGGTGTCTGTAGGCAGACCGCCCTTCTTGCCGCGCTGTGAAACGGCTCTTAGAACAAGGATCATTCTTTCGAACTGAGATGGCTAACCTTTTGGACAGAGCCGATGGGGAGAGCAGGTGGGTGGACAGGAGCATGAGCAGCGACGCCTTGGACTTGGCCGAGAGCAGCATCAGGGCCGACAGCAAGAGCAGCAACAGTTTGGTGGTACGCCAGAGCGATGATGATGAGGGATTGGACAGAGGCCTTCATGATTGGTTGAAATGAGGGTGCTGTAAGAAGTGGAAAGACTGAAGCTGGTGGGTGGCTGAGAGGGAAGCTGATGAGGGAAGAAGAGGTAAAGGGCGACCTTTAAGGCAATGATGGGCCAGACCACAATGCGTGGAGAGACAACACAACAACACGACCAGATAAAAATCTCGAAAATCTTGGTTCGGGCGAGATTGAAAGGAGGCCAATCAACACACAAATACAGGCTCGTTTGGGATGGCATTCTGCATGGTGCTATACTTTTCGGGTGTTTGGGAGTGGGAGCAGCAGCAAACGAGGTATTTCGATGCGAGGCCAGAGCAAGCGAAGGTCGATTTGCATTGATTCATGCCTTTCCGACGAGCTGAGGGGCTCCGTCCAACGATCGAGCAGGTTAACACAAAGCCACAATACGTTCATGAAAAGAAGCAGCGGAAGCCACATGGTCGTCAAAGGGAGAGGAGGGCGCCGCTCAGAGCCGGTGGCAAAAAAATTGGAATGCCATGCACGACCCTGACTTCGCGTCAACTCTAGCTCCTCAAAAGGTCCTGAACAGTGCCTACCTTGTCGGATTTGAGAACCGACGACCTTTGAGATGGAACAGAAGGCAAAAATGGAGGAGGGCGCCGCTCAGAGCCGGTGGCAAAAAAATTGGAATGCCATGCACGACCCTGACTTCGGCGTCAACTCTAGCTCCTCAAAAGGTCCTGAACAGTGCCTACCTTGTCGGATTTGAACCGACGACCTTGAGATGGAACAGTAGGTGAACCGGACTCTCACATGCTAACGACTACTGCAGAGGGTGTAAGCCAGACGAAGCAAAAAAAGTCAAAGGATGTTAACACACCACTAAAGGGCCATGAAAGGACGCCACCGCGGCAATTACAATAACCAGGCTCCGGTTAAAACATGGAAAAACGCGCATTTCGCGGTTTTCTCCAAAAGGGCTGCATAAAATTCAGTCGTTTTCTCTTTATCTGGTTGAAAACAACATGACAAGCGTGTAGGCAAATTTGGAACGTTATCGAGCAAGAAATGACGGAGCGGCGTCGATTTGATCAGTTGATCTGCATGCTTGATCTTTATCCGATCTCGCCAGATCCTGAGCGCTTTCGGGAGCGGTCTTTGGCTCGATGTCTACTTTTATCATAATACAACGTGTAATGAAGCAAGCCACGAAGAAATTAAGTGCTTTGGCGACCGTGCATGAGCTCAGAGAAAATGGTGCTCCCAAATGATTGCTTTGGCCTCAAAAGCTCGAACGCTCTACCAACTAGCTCCCAGTACACTCTTTCGAGTAAATGAAACACAAGACCTTCTCAGATTGCATCACGATGGCCGAAAGAGGCCCAAGCCATTGAAAATCACCCCTCCAGCAAAGTGACCACCCCGCGCTCCCCGTCTACGCTGATCAAGGCACCATCCGGGATCTTTGACATGGCCGAGTTGATTTGACAAGCTGGGAGGCCGTATTCGCGAGCCAGACAGGAACCATGCGCGAGCACGCCACCAGTCTCGAGCACGATGCCGGACAAAATGGCAAAGACAGGCGTCCATCCAGGGTCCGTCGAGTTGCATACCAGAATGGCTCCTGGTTACATCGTAAGCACAGAGAAGCGCAGCCATAAAAGAAGGAGGAAGACAAACCTTCTGGGATGCGGCCAATGTCCTTGAGTTGGCGAACGACACAAGCGCGACCGGTGACCTTGCCTCTAGCCGTTCCTGCCCCTCGAAGTACACCTGCCTCATCTTCCCCGCGCACCTCCAAGTCTGCTGCAGCCCCATTGACAATGTACAGTGGCAGGTCGACAGACCGCTCTTGTACTCGATCAAAGTCGCGCTTCCTAGCTGTCATCTTGGCTTTGTGAAGCGGTGACAGAGAGGCTCCAAAAAGAAGAGGGTAGAGTTCTTGTTTGGTCAGCCACCAAACGTCCTCTTCTGACTGGAAGACACCTCGGACGTGAAGTCGGCGACCAATTTCCAAGAAAGCCCAGCGCCAGGACAAGGTCAACCAGTCCAGGTAGTGTCGCTCGTCGTCTCGGGTGATAATAAACTCGCAGCACCAGTCAAAAGCAAGCTTGAAGATCTCGGCCTTGAAAGTGCCCAACAGGCCGGATTGAAGCTTGGCAACGACTCTGGCGTAGGCATCCTCTCGGGTCTTGTTAACCTCTTCTTCCTTCGCATCTGGGTCGATCAGCTCTTTGGAAGCGAGCATGAGGGTCAGCGCGCGGTAGTCGATGCTCGGGTCGTCGATGCGTCGAGGGAAGTAGATCTGTAATGCATTGCTCCAATGTAAGAATGCTCCACCCTCAAAAAACCTGACAAACACGCACATCGCGATCTGGCATGCCTCTTTGGCCGCAATAGTCGAGGTAATCAGCATAGGCCTTGAGGAATTGCCGGCCCTCCTCAAAGTCCTTGCAGGCTTCGAAAAAAGCGCCATCCTCGTTCTCTTGGAACGCTTTCGAAAGAGCAGGCGATGCCCGGATCTGAACAGCAAACTCGTAGAGCATCGAGTTAGCCTTGATGGTTTCCGTGCGGCGCCGGCTGCCGGTCAAAAGCGCTTGAAAGATGGACGAGTCGTTGGCGTCGTACCAGTTGGTGATGATCCAGGACAGCAGGGAGATCACAGATGGGCAGTAGACAAACCAAAACCTGCCCAATCGCTGTCAGTATGTTCACCATCCCGCTCAATTAGCGCTCACGAGTAGGAGTCATTGTTCTAAGTTCGCATGGGTCATCGAGGGACTGATAGAGGGTGAATTGAGAAACACGTACCCACTCGCACTCCAGCCACAAAAGCTTCTCGATGTAAGCATGCAGGCCTTGGTCGGACATCTCTTGCAGTTCCAACCTCGACACGCCCTTGCCCTCAGTCAAAAGCTTGTTCATCCACTTGACATTGACAATCTCGAACGCCTTGTAGAGCTGCGGCTGGACAAACTCGATGCGGGCCATGATGGTGAGGTAGTTGAGCCAGCTGAACGGCTTCTTGAAGATCTCCTCTTGCCAGATGGGTGGAACCTTGGCCGTCAAAGTGGGTGGGCGAAAGGCTGGGGGTACCGTGTTCTCAATCATGCCGCGCTCGACGTGCGAGTTGAAGTAAGGGGTGGCCTTGTGGAACTTGAGGCAGGGCTGACCGGCCAAGTCCTTGAGCCGCCAAAACTGATTTTGCCATTGCTGACCAGCGTCGATGGACAGGGCTCGACAGCTGAAGAAGAGCGGGGACACCGCGCCGGTCCAGATCTCGTCGGCCAAGGCTCGCGTCCACACCAGGTCGTCCGCCGGTTCGGCCAGCGTATCCAGACCCAAAACATCCGCATCCCAAGAGAACTCGACGCCAGTGATGGGCCGGGACTGAAGGACGTAGAATCGGCCTTGCTCGAAGGCCCACTCGATGTCTTGCGGGAAGCCCGAGTAGTGCCTTTCGACCCTTAAAGCAAGCTTCGCCAGGTCTACAGCCTGCTGGTCGGTCAAAGAGAAGCGCTTGCGGTCCGTCTCCGTGACCTCCTCTTGCAGAGTGCCAGACGCCTTGGTTGGGTCTCGGCGGATCCGAAACTCCTTTGACCCAAGGTCGCGGTGGCGCACTCGCAGCGACTTGGACTTGACGATGAACGTGTCCGGCGTCACCAAGCCAGAGACGACTGCTTCGCCCAGACCCCACGACGTGTTGATGACGCACTCGTCCGTAGCGGTAGTCATCGGATTGCCAGTGAAAATAACGCCAGCGGCTTCAGCTGAGATCATGCGCTGAATGACGACCGCCAGCTGGGCTTCGAAGTGCGCAAAGCCGTTGCGCTGCCGGTAAGAAGTTGCCCGGGAGCTGAAGAGGGAAGCCCAGCATTCTTGCACCGCTTCAAACAGAGCATCCACCCCCCTGACGTCCAAAATGGTGTCGTGCAAGCCGGCGAAGGAAGCCTCTGCTAGGTCCTCTGCGGTGCCCGAGGAGCGAACGGCAACGTAGACATCTTTCCCGAGCGCTTCATAGTCTTTTCGGATGGCGTCGGCAATGGCTGCGGGCATCTTGGCAGATAGGAACTCTTTGCGAACGAGAGCGGTGGCGGATTCGAGTTGGTCCGCGTCTTGATAAGAGACTGCCTCCGGTAGGTGAGGCTTGGCAGAACGTAGGGAGAAAGGGAGGGCACTCACCATCTTTCAAAGCCTCATTAACGGTATCATGCAAGTTATTGGCTTGAACAAAGTCGGCGAAAGCCGTGGTTGAAATGGTGAAGCCTTCAGGGACAGGAAAGCCGGCCTGGCTGAGAGCTCCCAGGTTGATCGCCTTGCCGCCAACCAGCGCCTTTTCGGTCGCGTTCTTGTCCTTGAACGAAATGGTATGCGCCATTTTTGCCTATTGATGCAGAAGAAGGGGCAAGGCTGGCGAGCGTGGGGGCAACGGAGGAGGTGTCGTCTGCCCAACCTTCATCTGCCGACGTTGCCGAACGCTGGCGCCCCGCAGATCTGGCCTGGCAAGAATAGAGCGCCTGCAGATTGGGTGTGGACCTATTTGAGGAGAACTGGGCACGCGTCCCCCACACAGGCCAAGCAGTGGAGAGACGCCAGAGCCGAAGCCCGTCCAAAATCACGAGCAATGCGACCGAGAGCGTGAAATAGGAATGCGAAGCTGGACTGTCTCTTGCAAATGACCACTTGCAGTTTTTTGACGGCCCAGCGCGAATCATCGCTCGCGTTCGCAGAGCAAGCTGCCCGCCAGCTATTTTTGGTGGCAAACTGTCACACTCATGCGTCAGGCCGGCACATTTCACAAGTTTCCATGCGACGCAGCCTGTTTGGGTTGTTTTCCATCGTCCGTGTCTTCTGTTTCCCTTTGCGCTCCAACACACACATTCCTTTAAACAAACCCCGATATGCTGGCCATTGTTATACCCGCTTTGCTCGCTTTGCCCGGAGTGCTCGCTGGAACGGATTGGGTCCGTGCTTTCACCTTCTTCTCCATCCCGAGCTTGTTCTCTGAAATCCAGATTACAGGGCGAGGAACAGGGCAGCTCCTACCAAATCAAGTACGACGTCGCCACGTACGGCAGCGGCCCAGCGGGCTCGGCGGCCTTTTGCAGTGCTTGGAGGACAAAGTGGGTGTTTCATGGCCATTCCCGTCTTGCGCGCTCTGTTGACTTGGTGTGGCCTCATCAGGTGCATTGACTAGTATGCACTCGATGATTCTGCTCGGCGACTTTCGCAGAAGCTGAGCGATGGGAGGAACAGCGTCGGCCCGCTGAACTATCACCATGAAGTGGCGTGCGGAGTGAGCGAAGCCGGTCGTGTGTTGCTTCCCACTCCTCTCTTATTTCAACCATTCTCTAACAATCGCGGACGACAGCCATCATCTTCGACGCCTGCAATGCTGTCAAGAAGGAGTACGTGGTTGCTAACTCTCGCACGCTAGCATGCCCCCCTAACTTTCGGATGGCGTTTCACCAAACAGAGCCAATGTCAGTCAAGTCGTGCTTGCCTCTCTGTCAATCTCAAACTCATCTCCGCATTCAACGTGCAGGGCGATTTTGGCCACGGCCCAGCCTGTGCGCAATTCCGCCTCCTTTTCCATACTTGCTTCCTGATTTGACTTTGTTTATAGGCGACTTCACCCCTCAAGTAGCCGCCAAATTTGGCAGCCTGGCTACCATTGTCAGCACGCCCAAGAGCCCCATTCCCGCTTGCCAACCGGACACTGACGCCGCGCCGCCCGCTGCCGGTGGCACGACGACCTCCTCATCGTCTACGACCCAAGTGGTCACTGTTGCTGCCACTTCGACCACCTCTTCTTCTACGTGAGCTCTCTTCCTCCTTTGCTTCTTTGCATACTTCTGTGGCTGAAGGTTCGAAACAGGTCGACCACCTCCACCGACGAGATAACCACCACCACCTCGGCCTCCTCGCCCTCGGACGACGTGGTCGTTAACACTATCGACTCCACCACCTCGATGGCCCAGCTCGTCCAAAACACCGTCGCGTCCGGCAACTACCAGGCCAGCTCGTCCTCCACCGCCGATTCGGCCTTTGCGGACCACTCTTCCTCTTCCGCCCCAGCTTTTCTGACGGCTTCATCTATCTCCCTGGCGCTTGCTCTCGTCGCGCTGGCCGTCTATGCCTGATCCTTGACCATTCCTTTCATCGCCATTTGCCTTTTTGGCCACCGTCCACCTTGGCGCCTCGCCAGCTCCTTGCCTTGGGCCACGTCTTGGACCATCAATAGAAGAGCACAAGAGGAGGATACACTCGAGCGGGCTTCAAGTGGCGAAAGGCTCGTAATTCATTTCTCACGCCAAACCCGGACATTTTCAGTAGCACGTCGTTCTCTTTTCGTTCTTTACATGCAAGCAGCAGGCTTTGTGGAGTCTTTCAACTAAGCTCAACTCAAGAAGCGCGGATCCGAAAAGCTGTTACCCTCAGCTGAGCTGATTTTGTGGCAAAAACAAGAGTGAGTTTGGTAGAGCAGAAGTCATGTCTTTATACAAGCAGGTGGAGAAGAAGAAAAAAGCGAGGCCGAGCGAGAGGTCGACCGTAGGAAAGGTAATGAAACCGGTTCGACAACGCTGAGAAAGTTCCTCTTCAACTTTCGCCGCGTCCACGACCTCGGCGAAAGCTGTCGATGCTCAACCCTTGCTTCTTGCTGCCTCCCGGCTTCCTCTTCAACGACCATGCCGACTCAAACTTCTGCATCGACGCCCGCCCCTGCCCAGACGATCGATGAGGCGCTGTGCGTTCAGTATTTCGAGCGGCTCGCCCAATTGGAAGCGAAGGAGCCGGGATGGCTCACCAAGACCATCGACTTCTGCTTGGAGGGCATGGAGAGCATGGGCGACTACTTGGACCTCATCCCAGATGTCGGAGGCCTCCCCGTGAAGCTCGTCGTCGGCACCGTCTGTCAGATTGCGGCTTTCGGTTTGAAGGTCAAGAGCGTCAAGGAAGACACCCGCAAGTTCGTTCTCGAGTTCAAGAGCTACTCGGAGTCACTGGTCGACGCTATTCGACGAGCTGGAAAGCCTGGGCCAGTGCTTCAGCAAGTGCAGGCCAACCTTGGCGAGCTGGGGTGGGGTTCCTCTTTTGAGTGAAAAGTTTCTCTAATACAAGACCTTTTTAGAAAAGTCATGCAAGAGCTCAAAGAATGGGCGGAGGAGAGAGAGGTGCGTTCCATCCCCTCAAGTGATAGCGATCTCGTCTCATACCCCAAACGAGCAGACTTTGCACCCATCTAGTCCGGCGGCAGCAGCACCACGCAAGCTTGATCTCATCAAAGGCAAATTCAAAGTTCTCGGCAAGAAGATCAATGCAGCTTCTCGAGCAGAGGATGACATGAGCCAGTTCAAGAGCAAGGTGGACCAGGCGATGAAGCTTTTGACTGTATGTCCGCTGGCGTGAAATTTTCCTTTGACCATGTCTTATGTTCACGTTTCTCAAGCTGATGAACCAAATTTCGCTGGCTGGCGGAGTCGACGATCTGAAGGCTGACAATGTCTTGTCCAAGGTGTGCTAACCTCGTGTCTTCCGCGTGATTGGTCTCAAGCTTCGAGATACAGAACATGGCGAAGCTCAAGAACCTCCTGGGCAGCAAAGTGGTCGAGCGCAAGACAAAGGAGCCGTGCCTTGAAGGTAGCTTTCCCCAAAGTTCATGCATCGGACTCAGCCCTCAAGACATTCGTTCAGGGACCCGCGTAGAGATGCTCGCAGCAGTACAATCGTGGGTCAAGGACGACAAAGGCCCTAACGTGATGTGGATCAAAGGCCAACCGGGAAGCGGCAAGAGCGCGCTGGCTTCCTCTCTCGTCGCCGCTTTTGACGACCAGCGTCGCTTGGCAGCCTCCTATGTCTTCAATCGCCAGACAATTGCCACCACCGACAACCTCTCTTTCTTTCCTTCAATTTTCTGGCATCTGGTCGAAAGGCATCCCGAGCTGAGCGAAGCCGTCCTCGAAACTCTCGATGAAAAGCCAACTCTTATCAACGCTCTTTCGACTCAGATCGGACCGCTCTTCATCAATCCTCTCATGTGTCTCGCAACCAAGCGCTCCAATACGCCGTTGGTCCTCATCGTGGACGCGTTGGACGAGTGCCAAGGCTACGCAGCTCTAGCTCAGGTGCTTCAAGCCTCATTCGTCGGCCCGTCTCGACTTCCCAGCAACGTCAAGATCGTGATCACCAGTCGACCCGAAAGCGCTGTTGTGTCTTGCTTTGAACAGTTTGAAGAGCTAGCCGTCAAAGTGGACGACACCGTCAATCAAAACGACGTGCGGCTTTACATCGAGCACCAATTTGGCACAATGGCGCAGGCTTATAACCAGGAGCCCGTGGATCAAGTGCTGCTGGGGCCACAATGGCCGGGAAACCGACTTATCGACCAGCTTTGTCGGCAGGCGGATGGCCTTTTCCAGTGGGCAGTCGCAGCGACCACCATCATCTCCAGCAAGTTGAGCGATGCCGGCCCCAAATCAGCACTGAAGCTCGCCGGGTCACTGCCCGCCAGCCGTGTTCAGGCGAAAGGGGGCTTGGACCAGCTGTATGCATTTGTTCTCGCGCACACCTTCAAGGAGCAAGATGAATGGGACGACGCGATGTGGGATGAGCCCGAGGTTACTCCTCGGAGCTTTCTTGAGCTTGTCTTGATGCTCCAAGAACCACTGCCGCTGCGCCAAATTTGCGCCTTGCCTTGTTCAGCAAAGCCAGCGCCCCGCTCGACGTCCATCCTGTTGTCAGACTTGTGAACAAGCTTCGGCCTGTCCTTGCCCCTCACGCCACTCTCATCGACGAAACGACCACTCTACAGCCCCACAAGTCCTTCATCGACTTTCTGCTCTCTGATTCAGCCGCCAATATCAAGAAGGACGACGGTGCCCCGCCTTTCTGCCTCAAAATCGACGAATCTTCCTCGCACAGCTCACTTGCGGTGTTCTCCCTTCAAACACTTCAACTTCTCGAGCAAGATCCTTGCCAGATCCAAATGACGGGCAAACTCAACTCTGAGGTCCCAAACTTGGCGAAGCTCATCGAGGACAACATCCCACTCTCGCTTCAGTACGCATGCAAGTTCTGGGCTACCCATCTGCAGCTCGGCAATTCGCCCAACGAAGCTGCCATTCCTGCCCTGAGGATCTTGGCGAAGACCCATCTGCTGCATTGGATCGAGGTCAAGAGCTTGCTGGGTCAGAGTTTTACCACGGTGTCCGACTTGAATCTGGTCCTCCGCTTCCTTTCCGTGCGTATTGCCTGAAGCTATCTTCGGGAGTCCTCCTCATTGCTTCACAGAAACTTTCCCCTGCGCCCACGCTGGCCGACTCTTCTTCTTCGTCCATTCCGACCGAGCTCTCTAGTCTGGCTTTGACCGACATCTTCCTCGACGCGATCCGCTTTGTGCAGCACTCCATGGAAGGTGTGCGACAATCTTCCAGTCAGGTTTACATCTCAGCCGTAGTGTTTGCGCCTCGACCGTCCAAGACGAGGCAGATCTATTCGTCGAATGACTCGGTCAAAGCGCTGTGTGGAGTGAATGACCGGTGGTCGGCTTGTTTAGCAACGCTAGAAGGCCACACCGGCGAGGTCAGCCACGTCGCCTTCTCGCCAGACGGCAGCACCCTGGCCTCGGCATCGTGGGACAACACGGTGCGACTTTGGGACGCTCACACTGGCCAGCCCATCGGAGCTCCTCTGGCTGGCCACTCTGATAGGGTCAACCACGTCGCCTTCTCGCCAGACGGCAGCACCTTGACCTCGGCATCGTCGGACAAGACGGTGCGACTGTGGGACGCCCGCACTGGCGAGCCCATCGGAGCGCCTCTGGTTGGCCACTCTGACGCGGTCAACCACGTCGCCTTCTCGCCCGACGGCAGCACCCTGGCCTCGGCGTCACACGACGAAACGGTGCGACTTTGGGACGCCCGCACTGGCGAGCCCATTGGAGCGCCTCTGGCTGGCCACTCTGATTGGGTGAAGCACGTCGCCTTCTCGCCAGACGGCAGCACCCTGGCCTCGGCGTCAAACGACGGGACGGTGCGACTTTGGGACGCCCGCACTGGCGAGCCCATCGGAGCGCCTCTGGCTGGCCACTCTGACGCGGTCCACCACATCGCCTTCTCGCCCGACGGCAGCACCTTCGCCTCGGAATCGAAAGACAGAGCCGTTCGACTTTGGGAAACCCGAAGCGGCCGAAGCCTAGGTGAGCTCGTGTTATAGAGCTTTAGTCGTCATCCCCTTAAAAACCAAATTCCAGATGACTCTACCACTGCCGAAACCATTCTTGCTCGACCGGATAACGTTCAAGAGCGCGCAGGTGACTGGATTCAGGCTGGCGATTTGAAGGCATGTTGGATCCCGCCCGACTACCGAAGCCGCCACTGGATCATTGGGGACACGGGCAAAGTCTTCGTTGCCAGTTACATTGGGAAGGTCGCCATCCTGGACTGCCGCAAGCGCTTTGCTGACCTCGGCCACCCTGTCGCCTCCCCAACTTCTTAGGCGTCTGTCCTTCGACCGCCTCTTTTCTCGATGGGCAGTGGTTCTTTTCTGCTCCTCCCAATGCTAGTAATTTTCCATCATTGGGTAAGTGAAATTGGTGCGCCAAACCCGAAAAAGTCTAACTCCTCCCTCGCATGTCTATAGGTTTCCTCCGACCGCCTCAGGCACCCTACTCCGCCTAGCGTCACCTCTATGAACTCTCGCTCGCTTCCTGTTTGGCTCGTCTTTAGCCCGGTTCTCTCTGTTCGCCAGTCTCGATTTGCCACCGACCGCGTCGCTGCATGTCGACCTTCTTCCGTTCTCGCCTCTTTTTCATGGGCACTTCGATACCCAGTCTTACTCCCATATCCTTTCTTCAAGTGATGACCAATGGGCTGGGTCTCGCTCTCGTCCTTTTCATACCATTCATCTTTCGCCACCCTCCTGTAGAAATGATCCCCAAAGTGCCTCGGTCTCAAAAACTTGCATTCTCTCTCAAAAGAACGAGCGTTTGCTTTGCCTTCCCAAACAAATGACTTTTCCTTATTCATCCTCGCCTCTGGCCTGGCAAGATTTGCAAAGTTTCTAGATCCCGCCCCCTCAAAACCACGCTTGAAGCCCGGCCAAGGGTTTGGCGACGAAGAGGTGGAAAAGCTCGAGAAAGAGAAGGCGAAAAGAGGTATACAGCGGGTAGTGGTGGAAAGAAAGATGTGCGGGAAAAAAGTCGTCCAACCAGCAAACACCCCCCTTATGCGTAGCCGTGGGCGGCCAGCTTTTGGTTGATGGTCGCAATCTCGCCCGACTCTGCCTTGAGCGCCGACGTCTTGGCCTTTTGGGCTGCCGACTGTGCACGCCCCCAAGAGGTTCTGTGAGCCTCCAAGAAAGTCTCAGGAAGCCAATGAGGGACGCACCTTGCGCTCAAAGAAGGCCTGGGCCTTGACTTTTCTCTTCTCCTCCAGGCGGTCGACGACGTCCTTGCCGTGCCAGCCAAACTCGTGGGAGAGGCGCTTGATGGTGGAGTACTTGCGGCCGGGCTTGAGGCGGAGGACGCGGAGGGCCTGGGGGACGACGAGCTTCTTCTGGCGGTCGTACGGGGGCGGGACGCCCTCGAAGAGCTTGATGCGCTGGAGGGCGGCGGCGCCGCGCGAGGTCTTGTGGGGCATCATGCCGCGGATGGTGCGGTAGAGGATGCGCGAGGGGGCGCGGAAGTGGAACGGGCCGCTCTTCTTGGGGCTGCGAGGTGATCCTAGTCTTTAGCACAACAGTAGAGGCTTGCTAGAGGTAATGTGTGGCCAACTCACTTGACCAAATGTTTCTGTTGAATGAAGACGTGGTCAACATCCTAATCCAAGCATGATGACCTGCCAAACCAACCTTGTGCATGAACGCTTGGTACCTCAACTGTGCGAATCGACGGCCGCGTCAGACACAGTGCAAGGGTCAAGGGGCTATGGAACGCACCTTGAGGCGGAAAAAGGAGCCGGAGACGTTGATGTCCTCGCAGCGGACGACGACAATCTTTTGGCCGTTCAAAGCCTGCTTGGCGATGATGGACGCCAACCGGCCGAGAAGGTGGCCTGTTCGCGCCAGGATGATGAGCTCCCAATATCTATCAAAGAGCTAATTCAAGGTGGGAAGGCGACGAACCCTTGCCGTCAATGACAATCGGGGCGGACGAGATTGTGGCCATCGCTCGTTAAGTGTCTGTGAGGCTGTGATAAGCCAAGTGGACCAAGCTTGAAGGCAGAAGGCAGCCAAAGTACGATTATTAGAAGGTCGAGGGAAGTGGGCCAAAGTCCAGAGCTGTGAATTCAAGGTCCGATGTTAGCGCTTTGTTAGTCGCTGTTGGAGGTTGGCTTGAAGCTTACAAGCAACAAACAGCCGCTCCAATGAATCAACAGGACTGAGTGGGTTGGTCGACCTTCCCTAGAGCTCCCTTCGCTGCCCAGTTTGGCCTCCATTTTTCCGCCCGAAGCAAGTGATGGTTCTCGGAACTCGCTCGCTTCCCCCCCAAACTCCCTCTTTCCTCGAGACGGCCACTCATGAAGCTAATATTGGATTGAGAAATGCTATGAGCTATCGACAGCACCTGAATATGGGCCGAGGACCATGCAAGACGCCGATTTGCCTGTCGCCTTGCCGACTTCGAACTGTCTTCTTGGCTCTCTGTGGCGCCATCATTATGGGCCATTCGATGCTCAAATGCCATGTCGGGTCTACTCGCTTGGCACCAAGGCCTTGCCAGCGGCGGTGATAGGGCAAGGCGGTGCTCTGTCTGTCTGGCTTGCTGCAGCTCCTCTCCCGGCTGCCACCACGAGCTCGGCTTATAGGCGAGGCACTGTCGTATTCAGTACCCTATCCTCGTCTAGCGACTGTACAAAGGCCTACGTAGATTGCTGCCTTCTGTTTCGAATAGCTGGTTGGTGTCGGCTTTGGCGAGCGCCACCGTTCAGTCGGTCTCCGAATTCTGTCCGCCGCCTTGTCAGACCAGCTGCACGAAGATGCTGCAATCGCCGCAAGACGGTGCCAATCTGCTCAGCGCCGCTTTGATCTCGGATGGCGTCGTAGCCCAATTTGCCACTGCCCTGCAAGTGGCCTACGAAACGGGAGAGGCTTCAGTGTCACGTCTTGGCCATCAAGAAGATGTTCTAAGCGCCTTAAGAGATAAGGGCGTCGTCATGGGCATGAACGGCATCGTCGTTTTGGGGCTTGAGCTCCCGGCCCCCCGACTCGGCACCATCCTGCACGGGGCGCTCAAGGTCGGCCTTCGGACCAGGAACCGGACCAACTTTGGAGAAGCAGCCGACGAGGGCAAGGTCCAAACCAAAGCCGCCACAGCGATCGAGAGCCGCCGCCAGCTGGCTGCCCAGCAGGGCCACTACTTCCCCTGCGCCCGAGTGCCCGCCGTCTTCTATAGCCATGCTCTGACTGACAAAACCATCTCCGCTCTCCCCGTGGACTTGGTTTTGATGAGCCAGCTGCCCCAAGCCGCCAAGGTTCGAGCTTTTGCCCCTGCCTCCAAAGACTGCTAAAAGTAATCAAAAGCCTGGTGGCCACAGCACCTCTATGACTACCAGCTGACTTCGGCAAGCTTTGAAGAAGGGTATCGCCTCGCCTCCGACATTCAGCACTCCATCCTAGCCGTGCACATCATGCACGGCGTCGGCGTCGCCCACAATGACCTCAGCTTGTTCAACATACTAGCCTTGCGTGGCAGTCCATCCGACACCGGCACTCTGACGTACATCATCGACTTTGGTTACGGCTGCGACCATGGCCGCGCTTTTGATCCTGCAGCCCACTCCCTACAAGATCTGGGAGCGCTCCAACAAGCCTGGTATTTCCTCCCTTTCCATGTCTTTAAAGACCGCTGGTAATGACCTTGCGCAGTCGTTTGCTGTCCAACAGCAACGATTGGAGTCAGCACACGACCTTGCCCCGGCTGTGGAACGCAGTCGGGAGGTGGCTGCACGACGTGTGCAACACGCATGGAAACGCCTATCAGCACTTCCCGGCGCGCAATGCCGTGGGCGAGCGCTTCAAGGCCATAAGTTGGGGGTGAGCCAGGTTCTTTGCCCGGCGCTATTCGATTCTTAACCCATGCGACCTATAGACGACCATTACCATTTTCACATGGACTGGAACAACCCGGACCACTGTGGCGAATGGAAGCTGCACGGCAAGGTCGAGCTTCGAGATGGCAAGCACTACGTCCCACACTTGGCTGAAGCCGTCAACGCCACAGCATCCTAGGACCCTTCTCCTCCTCTTCTTTGACCCGGTCCACACTTTCTCTCATACTTTCCTGCTGTTCTTCTTCTCTGCAGCTGGTCTTGCAAGGGTTGGACGGGCTTCGGAACGCCACCGAGTTTTTCTTTGCAATTTGATTCCTCCTCTTCTTCAGCGCTGTCCCCGACGGACCCAGTGGACACTAATTCATCATCTCCCGTTGGGTTTGGGCTGGTCTTCTCTGAGACTGCGGCCGCAAGTCGTGCTGCCGCCGGTTTTCGAAAGCGTCGGGCCGTACATTTCGCTGCCCGCCTCCACGATGATCCCTCCTAGAAAGCGTACTGCACTGCGTAAAAGAAGACTTGTGACTGGCCCGAGCTGCTTGGCCGACTCGGCTTTAGTTCCTGCCACTGTCCAGCCTGGGTGCTCACCCCAGATGCAAATGCTTGCTGCCTAAAAACTCCAACTCCACGTTTTCCTCCCATCTAAAGCGCCCAATTTCTTGCATTGTGTCCGGATAATTGCCTGCCCTTCAAGCTCGGGCCACCAGAGAGAGCTATCGCCTTGCGTCCGGTCTTCTTGCAACCGGCGAAGTCTCCGCGGAACCTTGAGGGTTCGGGCGGCTTCGACAAGTCTCTCTGGCCTTTTTCCGATACCACGACGATATGGAACTGAATAGCTCCCAAGATGCTCAAGTTTTCAGGGATGCGGTTCTCGCTCCAAATGGCGTGGTTGCGCGCTTTGCCACCGACTTGCAGAGAGCTTATCTGGCCGGCAAGGCAGAGGTTTCCAGCTTCAGGTCTCTTTTCGGTGGTTTCAGGAGACCGCAGGACCTTGCGTTTGGCTCTTTTGGGATCGTGTTGTTGGGCCTTCAACTTCTCGAGGGACCAAAAGTTTTGGCAAAGCACGCTGGAAAGGATGCAATCGGCGCTCTCAAAGTCGGCCAACGTAGTGGAACTCTGACCAACCTAGGCCAAGCCCTTGACGAAGGCAAAATCCAGCACACAGCATCCGAGGCTATCCATCTGCGTTGTGAACTTGCTGCGAAGGCAGGGCACCACTTCCCTTGTGCCCATGTCCTTCGGGTGTACTGCAGTATGAAGCTGAAAGATCCAGCAATATCCGAGCACCCCCTGGATGTGATCTTGATGGACCAGTTGCCAGCGGGAGTGGAGGTACGGCTTTTAAACTGCACTATTTTTAGAGTATGCAGACTTAAGCCGAATTCGGTGCATCCAGACTATTCAAAACTTCTTTCGTCGCCTGTCCAAAGGATTCTATGCGAACAACTTTCAGGAGGCTCTTTGCCGCGCTCACACCATCCAAGCGGTTATTGTCGCGACGGGCATCATGCACAGCGCGGGCGTTGTTCACAACGAATTGACTCTACACCACATCCTTATTTCTCCCGGCAATCCATCCGAGGTCTACATCATAGACTTTGGGCGCTCAACCCATTTTGCGAAGTGCGAAGATCGTTTTGGCGCGGCTGACGTGGCTGCCATAGCAGGACATTGGTACGCGCTCCAGCGATGTATTCATGTCTTTCACTCCTGACCTGCACGCATAGCAACGCGTATTTGGAACCCACCAGCTGGCAACACTGCACCACGCTTGCCAAGCTATTCACAGCAGTCGACAAGTGGCTTCACGATTGGCGCAACAGGCATGCAAGAGAAGGCCATGCCTTTCCAGCTTGCAATGCCAAAGGCGAGGCCTTCGACGCCGGACCCGGCGGTGCGTCAAGCCGCTCTTGACTTTTTGACTGCTTGAGGTTGACTCGTGCCAGTCGCAGCCGACCATTACCATTTTCACATGAATTGGAACGACCCTCAACACTGTGGCGAGTGGAGGCTACACGGCAAGGTTCAATCATTGAAGGGAAAGCTTCATGTTCCACGCCTCGCTTGAGTTCGCCCGACCGCTAAGTCCTTAATCTTCTGCTTCGAGCTCACTGCATCTCTCTCTGGTACTGTTGTTCTTCCCCTCTCTTCTATAGCTGGTCTCGCAAGGGTCGAAGGGCTTCGGAACGCCACTTAGAATGTGTCTTCACGATTAGATTCGCCTCTCCCTTCCAGTCCACTTGTATTAGTATCATTGTTCAAAAGTCAGGGGCAACAAGACAGTTGCTTCAGATCGAAGCAGACTCGGTGCCAACGAACAAACTTTCACAAAGATCGCACAGCTCTGTCACGGATCTCCACCTTGGTGCGCGAAATGCCTTCGTGCCCAGCGTCCATGACTCTCTGTTTGCTGTAAGGCCATTTGTAGGACGTGCGAGATCTAGCCTCTGACTTACCTGCCCGGGGCCCGCGGCCGCGTAGCTTGCTTGCTCTTGCCTGCCTTCTTAAAGTTCTTGAACTACGAACGATTACAGACAGAAGCCAGTCCAACTACTCTTGGACGGTTGTGTCTGCGTATGAGCGTTGTTCGCTCTATGTGTGGAAGGTGCTTCTGCCTTTGTGATCAAAACTCGAGCATTTGGCTCGCGACGACTTGCGTTCTGATGCGGCTCACTGTGGCTACCTCATGCTTTAACCTCATCTTGTGTATGTGCTCCCAATGAAGTTCATCATCCAAAGCGGCAGCCGAGAATACGTACTCTCCGAAGGCGGTTTTGTCGTACTTGGACAGACGGAACGCCCCGTTGTCCCAGTCCATGAACGATCAGAACCCTTGACGTTCTGCCACCGTTTAGGACGTCTTAATACTGGCAAGCAATATGGACAGCTATTGGACAGAAGGTTGCATTGAAAGGACTAATTGGGCTGTCGTCCATTGCTTTATCAAATCGGACAAAGGGAAAGCGGCCCATAAAAGACGGCGTATGCCTCTTGTCTCTCGTCGGCCACGAATCAAACAGAAGCCCTTCATCCCTGATCCTATACGTCCTCAGAAGTCTTGCGCTGCGCCACTGCTTCGTCATGACAAGGATCAGCTTTAAGCGCATTGCCGAGCGCTACCTTAAGGGCCAGATAGGCGAGAGAATCGAGATCCACGCTTTGATGTCCATGCGTATGTCCCTCAACTCGAGACTCTCGGTACCATACTGAGATCAGGGTCTTCTGCCAGCTGGACAGCATGCTGACATCTGGCAGAACCTCGAAACTCTCACGGAGGATGCTCGATCTGACAAGGCATACCTGTCCTGGAGCTCTATAGAATCCAACGCAGGGCCTCTGCTGGAGCATGATGATGTTAGCAAGGTCGGGCGGCTATGGCTCATGGCTGTTGACAAGAGAAACGCTTGCTTCTGCGGCTCTCTCGACTGGGTGTTTCCTGCTGGACACAGCGTTGCATTGGGTAATCGCCTTTGGGTCGCTCAGTGGCTACGTGGCGTGGCTTTCACTCACCACAAAGGCGTTTCTACCACTGTGGTAACGAACGTCCTCTCTCTGTGAGTGCAAACTGTATTGCTCCCATAAACAGATCTTCAACAAACGAACCAAATGCAGATCCTCTTTCGATGCCCTCAGAGCGCGTGATGTCGAGATGGCCCGCATTGCCACTGTCACAGAGCCTGGCCACAAATACCTTGACCGGCTTGGATTTGCGAATTATTTCACTTCCGAGGAGGTGCGCCAGAGCAAGTTCGGTGGAGATCCAACCGTCCATCTTCCTGGTCGATGGATCTTCCTTGTCAACGCGCCTAACGAAGCGAAGCTCTTGCGCCCTTTGGCTAACCCCAAAGCCCCCTCTCGCAGCTGAATTCTACGTCGGCAACTCTTTTCAACTTTTGTCAGCTTTATATCCACGATATGCGCTAGATCATTCAGCTCCTCCTGTCCATGTATGCCGACCCAACATCTCCCGCCTTTACTCAAGCTTATCCAATCCCGTCCTAACTTGTACTCAGACCTCATTT
This sequence comes from Cystobasidiopsis lactophilus, assembly GCA_001599975.1. Classification (NCBI taxonomy): domain Eukaryota; kingdom Fungi; phylum Basidiomycota; class Agaricostilbomycetes; order Agaricostilbales; family Chionosphaeraceae; genus Cystobasidiopsis; species Cystobasidiopsis lactophilus. The sequence continues at coordinate 168,597 of BCIO01000008.1, read as the reverse complement.
CACTTATCAATCAATATTAGAGTTGTCTAGCTTTCAAACTTCCTCCCTCTTCAAACTCTACTTTGCCACCAGACATCTGAGATGAAAACCTCTAACCCCCTCGTCACCGCCCGCTTTCAGTTGCGCCCTTGTCATCTAGCCCCAGCACAGACGATGATGAGCGACGTATAGAGTGGAAGCCAAGTAGTAGAACTGCTCCGCTGGTGCTTGTACATTGCCCCAAGATGCCAGATGAGAGAAACGAATGGAACCGGAGTGGTTTTCGTTCGATACCGCCCATGGACCATTCGCGCCAGCGTATTGTGACATTGAGATACATTCAAGGTCGCAGGTCTGCCAATTGACTGCGCCCGAGTCGAAGGCGGTCCTGTGGGCGGCCACGGAGGTTTGGGTGGCAAATCGACCTGGCGCTTCAGCAGGGCCCTCTGCTACCAATGCGATTTGTTGTGGCAAGCATACAGTCCAAGATGTTTCACTCTGGCCAGACAGAACGCATGCTAGCCAAAGATGATCTCGCGAGACTCCGACAGGGCATTTGGGTGGCGAACGACCTTTAAAATTGAACTCATTGCCGGCGACCAGCGCTGCCCGCTCGTTCTTCACTCTGAACCAATCTATTCTGGACTCCAGACGACAACATCAAGGCAAGCAAGAGTCCCAAAGGGGCGCAACTAATTTCTTTGGGCCTCGAGAAATTTGGCCAGCAGCTCCGAGTGCTGGTCCGCCTGAGAAAAAAAAAAGTTGGCGGCCATGCCTCGAATTTGCCCTTTTGCTCTGGCTTCACGACCTTAGGACTTAAAAGCTTTTGCATCTGTGACTGCTTCAGCACAGGTGAGGCACTTCTCGCACTTAGTCCCGAGCCAGGGCCAGAGCTGAGTGTCCAGTTGAGCTCCACAGACCCACAAAAGCTCGCCCTCCTTCAACCGTCTTTCCGCCTTTCTCCCACACTTTTTCTTACAATGTGCGTCCCTGTCACACTTGGTTGAGCTTAAAAGCAATGGCTGACGAGGATTGTTGCGGTTTTAAAGGACCAAAAGGACAAAGGTTCGCCTTGCGCTCATAGCCTGGCCTTAAATTTTGGATTTGCTGACCGGCCGCGTGTGTTGGGGGGTCAATTGTAGAAGGTCGGCATCGCTGGCAAGTACGGCACCCGGTACGGCGCCTCGCTGCGGAAGCAGGTCAAGAAGATGGAGATCACCCAGCACGCCACCTACACCTGCACCTTTTGCGGCAAGGACGCCGTCAAGCGCAAGGCCGTCGGCATCTGGGACTGCCGCGCGTGCAAGAAGACCGTCGCCGGCGGCGCTTGGACCGTCAGCACCACCGCCGCTGCCACCGTTCGCTCGTGCGTTGTCTTGACCCTTTTGATCCATTGGTTTTGGGTTCTAAGGGGCCGCTGTCGACTCACAGTACCATTCGTCGTCTGCGTGAATTGACGGAGGCATAGAGAGGATTTGGGGATTCTGGTTTCCGGCTGTGATGTCCGGGGGCGCGAAGGAGGGACAGTGGGCCATTGACGCCCGGTTTGCGGAGGAGGTGGAAATTTTTTGGAGGCATTCAACTTTTTCAAGGAGGACCACACTATTTCTTGCAAGGCCGTGCTGTCTGGGCACATCCTTTCTACCCCCCACGCTTATGGTTACAGACTTGCCTGGCATTCGGACCACCGAGGTGGTGTTTCACTATTTGAGATCAGAGGGAGAAGGCACCAGCTTGTGCTCGACCGTCGCGTCGAACGTCTCCGCCAGGGCCTTCCAGGTGTCCACGTTGCCCATGTAGCCGAAATCGCGGGACTTTTGGACGCCTGTTTGCCCGCCACTTTGTGAGCGACTTTGAGAGTGGAGAGAGTGGGAGGGGAACAAACTGTATTGGAAGGGCCAGGCGCCTTTGCATCGTATTCACATCAACAAGCGTGCGAACGAGAGGCACGGGAGGGACATACAGTTGATGGAGAAATCAGCAACTTCAAAACCCACATGAGCATGGAGTGGCAAATGAAATGGGAAGGAGAAACAGTCTTACTAGCCCACATGCTGCACGATAATCCGATCTAAGCTCAATAAGAAGAGCTGAAAGGGGGGAAGAAACGCACTAAGCCTGGTTCATGACGGTCGAGTCGAGCCCAAACTCGGCGTTCATCTTGCCCCAAGCCTCGCGCACTTCAGGCTGCTGGCTCCAGTCCCTGTGCGCGAACATGAAACTCGAATTAGCCGAATGAACGGCTAAGGTGACAATCTCATCACGCACGACAATAAGAAGGAGTAGGTCCATTTGGCTCGATGAGGATAGCCCTGTTTGACCCACCCAGGAAGACACCCAAGTGAGCTTTGACATGAAGCAAGGGAAAGGAGGAGAGGGAAACGAACGATCTTGGCGTCGGCGTACATCTCGACCGTCTTCCACTCGACGCTCTTGTCGTCCGCCGCCTTAGGCGCTTCAGTGGTGAGCCCGTACAGCTTTGCGAGCCAGGGCCAGAACCGGTCTGCACGCATCCACCGTCAAAGTCGTTATCTATGGGCGAAGAGATCAGGGAGGGAAGCCGAACGCACGGAAGTAGAAGGGCAAGCCATCGCAGACGTGGAAAGCCTGGTTGCCGCTTTGCGGCGCGAGCATGCTCCATTCCTGTGCGTAAGCGTTCTGGAACGCGGTGCTCATGTCCATCGCGTGGTCCCAGCTCGTGCGATCTGTTCAGCCGCCATCCCATTCAGCTAGAGCACCGAGAGCTGAGGTGATGGACACGGAAACGAACCGCCAGGGTAAGGGAGCGTCTTCTTGCCCATGTACTTGGTCACGGCTGCATAGATGAGCAAGGGCAGGAAGAAGTTGAGGTTGTTATCTGTGGATTTGAAACCCGAAACATCTGGGGTGGACCGCGAAGATTAAGGAGGCCAGAAACGCACCCTTGACGAACTGTCCGAATCATTGATGCGCGTTAAGCTTGCTTGAAGACCCCTAGCTAAAAGGCAAAGACTAAAACGAACGCCTAGGATGAACGACGGCCGAGAGTCGACCCATTCAATGTTGTGCTGCTTGCAAAAGCGCCACAGGATGTCTTGATGGGTGTCTGTCCGCAAGAGGTCTCTTCTCAGCTCTGTAATGGAGAGCAAAGGTAAACAGTTCACGAACAGTAGAAGTTGGCTTCGTCGTAGAACCGGGCTGTGGCCAAGTCGTCCTCTTCGGCCGGGCAGATGATGGGGCCATAATGGATACCATAGCCCTTGCCACCGGTTTGCACTAGGATACGCTTGGGCCTCAAGCCAGCCTTCCAGATGCCTTGCAGGAACTGGTCCAGGATCTTGCCGTTGGTCTTGCAGATCTCCTCGGCTTCTTTGAACAGCTGCCGGTTGTCGCTCGCTTGGTTCACCATGTAGACATAGACTGTACATGTCGCGCAATCGTCAGCATGCCTCTTGCTAGCTGCAATGAGCGAGCCACGAACAAAAGACATAGTCGATCTCCTTGATGCCAGCTTCGGTCAGGGCAGAAGCGATTTGGTCAGGTGAGTTGTTGAGCAGGTCAATCGGATGGGATGCAAAATGAGAAGGCAGCGCTTCCAATGGAGGGCGGCGGGAGATGGAGTGGACGCGCTTCCATACGTCCGGATGCTTGGCCATCACGCGAAGCATGTGCGTACCACTGATCTATAGGCTTCCATCTTCGGCATCACTCAGTTTTGAGTAGGGAAAGGGGGCCGCACTCCATTTGCGCCAGCGACAATCGCCGTCTTGCCATTGAACTCGGGGCCCCAGTCCGGCCTGTTCTCTCCCTTCTGTTCACCAAGATCCTTATAAAGGTAAAATGTTGCACTGACAGTCCTTGGTAGATGCCCTCGGAATGGACAGAGAAGCTTTTGGGGATTGGCGCTGTCGGAGGCATTCCGATTCTAGAACGGGCACGCACAAATGAGCACCAATCCTCGCACTCAGGGTATCAAGCACCATGAAACGAACGGGCAGTCCTCTAGAGGCGCATGCAGTGTGTAGGTAGCCTCATCAAGAGACTTGGCAAGGTATTCGGTCGACATGATCGATTCAAGGGCGAGCACAAGTGTAGCGAACGCAGTTTGAGGCCTCTTAGCAAGTGCTCGTCGTCGAGACTGGACAACAGCATCATTTCAGAGACCTCCCGGGTTATTCAGAGCGGCGAGAGAGGGGCGCTCGTCTGCTTGGCCGCCTCGGCGAATATGGCGAATTTTGGTCACGCTTCAACTGGTAACGCCACCAGCTCTTAGTTCTTGCAGAATAGATACGGAAGACGACATGAACAGGCTCTGAGTTGCTGTTAGTCAGAGCTTCGCGACATTTGCAACTACGGCGAACTAAAGTGTGAACAAGCTGCTGCAGCTGGGCGACTGATCAAGTGGGCGTCTTTATGCGGCTCTTGAGTCGATGACATCGCCCTGATGATGGATTCGGAGTAGCCTTGGCGTTGTGGTTGGAATCGCCCGCTGTGGGGTGGATCGACTTGACCACCAAGCTCGGCCACCGAACCCTACCTTCCGACGCTTCTTGACGCCTGACGAATCACACTCTCTATCGCTGAGGCCCTGCTCAGAAGAGTTTTTTCCCTCTTGGCATGAGTTATCGCCATTTGCTTGGAGGTCACGATGCCATGCTCCATCCTGCCTTGCCAGTCTCAGAAGCCGCCTGATCCAAATCCAGGCACGACGATCAGTTGCTCTGGAGTCTGTCGCAACTAGACAATGAGGGCATGCTCCATTCGGGTCAAAGCCAGGATGTGCTGGTTGTCCACTTGCCACTACTGCTGCACCAGTGAGCTTCCCGACTTGCGGCTGGACTTGGAGTGACAATCACCTTGCGTTCTTTGGCTGGCATCCGGTGTAGAATCCTATCCAAGTCACGAGCTGCTTTGGTATGAGCTCAAGATTGAAGAGTCATTGTGGTGCCAAGAGGGACCACAAAGAGCAGCATGGCGTGAGCTCGACTGAGCTCAATCTAGAACGAGCATTTAGCTGTGTAGCATCCTTGTACAGCGCATCCTCTCATGCCCATTTTGGGATGGGGACGGAGCGGAGGCCTGATAGTTCAATCACAGCGAAATGAAGGTGCGAAACACTGGGCGCCAAGCGGAATCGGAATGGAGGATAAACATAGTCGATGAATCCGTATCTGTCGCGCTAGGCGCTAGAAGACTGAGTAATCAGACCATCAAGACCGCGAACGAGAGATTTAGGTCAGGTCAAGGTGCGCATCGCGGTCGGCTCGAGACAGGTAAGAGGAAGGAAACATCGGTTCGAGACGTTTGTAGAGTAGCATCATGGTGGCCTTCGGAGAGCGGTTGCGTCAGAAGGAGGCCCGTCGTGCCGTCAGCAAGTTTTGCTGGCTTGGGGAGGCAGGCATCGTTCCCAAAGTCCTAGTAAGTTTGTTGACCAATGCAACTTGGCATGTTTGATGATTCCAAGGATATCACGCCTGATAGCGTGAAGCGTCGAGCGGTCTCCAGCGGCACGCAGGATTCGCTCCAGTCGAGTCCAGTCGAAAGAAATGCGGACGCGCTGGCTCGAAACCTCTCGCTGGGAAGCCATTTGATGCCCGTAATCAATACATTTTGTCAGAAGAACCTCATTGCGAGCTCGATCCAGAAGCACAAGTTGCAAGTTCATGGTCCGCGCTCTCCAACCCGGGCTCAGCGCCTTTTGCCACCGCTCCACCAGAGTTGGCTTTCAGATGCCTGTTTTCAAGCTGTTCGCCGCATCCAGCTTGACTTATGAACTCTCAAAAAGTGCACAACGGTGCCCAGGCCTTCCCGAGGCTTTCGCGGGCTCTCCCTTGCTCTCCTCCTTCCAACAGGACAGGCTGTCAGTCAAGTTCGCAGGCTGCTGCTCCGGCCCAGTTCGACCAAACAATTAACGTCAGAGATGTGACCTAGTTCCGGTAGCGTGTGATCCACCAACTCTGCTCAGCTGTCAAAGGGCCCAACATGCTCTTCTAGAAGAGCGCCCGACCTCGACGTGTCCCGATTGACCAGAGGCTCCTGCTGCCCTCTCTCCCTTGCCTAAAGCACTACAAGACATCATTTGTTTCAAAGTGGGAGCAGATTCTGTCTCGAATGCCGACGCTGTGCCTCGTGATTTGGCGTCGTCGACCTGAACCCGCTCGAACCGCTTCTCAGCCCTCGACAAGTCAAGTACAATAGTATCAAATGCTTCTATAAGTCGCAAGCTGTAGCAATGGCCGTGCTTGGCTTCATCTACTGGCTTTTTTTGGCTCTAAAGATATCGCCTTCCTCTCTTCTCGCTGGAAGTGTGTGTTGCTCCTCTTCGGCTACTTGTGATGCCGCCAAGTAACGTTGCTCTTGCTCTTCTTGCTCTCACACCATATGCGGCGCTGATTGAATGGCCGGTGAAGACAGCTTCGCTTGGATTGGTGCAGCCTCTAATTTGGTCGCCGAGTGAGTTGGACGTTTTCAGCCTGGCTGCATCACTGATGATGCTTGTTTTCAATCCAGTCGAGTTTAACCATACCTGAAGGCCAGCTACACGAAAGAGTTGCCCGCCCTAGCCACCCGGGTTATCTGGGGCTTCACACATATTCCGAAAGATCAACCGCATTTCCAACTTTTCTTTTCCCCTCGATCCCCTCTTGCCGCCTCGCGCTCCTCTCCCCTCTCTTCCTCTCCACCACCACCGTCCTCTTCCTGTCCGCATCGCGCCTGTCTTTGCAGCTTGTCAGTGGAGCATGATATTGCACTATCAAATCAAGCCGGACTGGGACTTGACTTCCCGCTGGCTGCTGGACGATCTTGTTTTGCATTGACCGGCAAACATGGACCGCAAGGTGGACAAGGCGCTTGATGGACCAGCCGCGCGCTGTGCAAGTGGTCATGACTGGGTGGACGGGAGGCTGGATTCTGCAGCGGCCAGTGCGGGCGGGCAGGAGGGCTTGAATGCGCCTTGGATCAAGTCAGGCTAGCGAGGAGGGCGTCAATGGAGGGCGTCCGCATCGCCGGCCGTCTACCACCAAATCGGGCGTCTGCTGGGGATCGGATAAACAGGAGTGCCCGAGCCTGCGGTGCACGGGCTGCAGCTCGTTGCCCAGGTCCACCAGCTGCTCACCGTCGACCTGGGCCATGCAGCGCTCGCCCGTGACTGAGATGGACGGCATCACTGCACGAGTGGCGGACAAGAGCACGAGAACGAGCAGCAGCAACCGTGGTGAGCGCGCCCACTTTGCCCTCAGGTTTCCAGTTTGAGCTCACCGCTCGGCCCCGGGCTGCAGGCGCTGCTTCACCGTCTGCCAACAAGCCCCCAGAGGGTTCGGCAAGCGTTCCAGTGCAAGCCCCAGCGGCCAATGGCTCTGTGTCGCTCAGATCACCGAGTGCGTCCCTCGTTTCCTCAAAAGTAAACATTTCGCTCGCAGTGCTCACCGGGCGTCCTCACAGGCAAGCCTGGCGAGCCCTCGCCCTCCAAGATGCACTTGGCCCATGAGAGTCGTCCAGAACCAGAGGCAACAAGGGGTACGCTGATCTCGTTGCGCTGGCAACAAGCTGACCCTGGCTAACTTGCCCACGATGGAAACAGCTCCTCAGCCGCTGGCTGGCGATGATGTGTCCACCGTTGGAGATGTCCCGGCTCAAGTCTCGGCTGGTGAGCTTGCCACCCTTTTGTTTAGAGAGAGGGATCACCACTAAAAGTCGCTGTCTTGACCAACAGCCCCGGCCAACGATGCTGCCGTGTCGAATGGCATCAGACAAGATCAGTGCAAGCAGGTGGATACAGCCAAGAGCGCAACTAGTGGGCTTTCCTTTCACAGTCCTTTCATCAAGTCTTGCCGTTGCTTATTTGCCGCTCGGGAAGCAGGCGTCCACGGTCCACAAGCTCCAGCCAAGGACAGCAGCCATCTGATACCCTCTAGAGGTATGTGCTTTCTGAACGACCTTAGGAAGTTTACGGAGCTGAGGTCTCTTTGACGCAGCTGCTACTCCCGATTCGAACCACCCGGCCAGCACTTCTGCCGACAAGGCGCCACCGCGCCCTACCGATGGACTCAATCCAAAGCAATCCGATCGCGCCAACCTGCTCGGATCACCACTTCGTCCCGCCGCCCCTTTGCCAACGTCTTCGCCCTCGGCCCTGACCGCAAGCCCGGCTTCTGAAACCGAACCGCATGTTCCATTTGTCCAGTATGGGGCCATACAGAAGCCAGGATATCCCAAAGCCGAAGGCGAGCAAGCGCTGGCACATGGCAAGGACGGCGTTTGGAGCGAGGCCGACGATGAGCGCTGGAAGCTTACCATTCGCCTCTTGACCTCCGGCAACCTCTGCTGGTCCTGGGCCTTTCTTCAGTCCCTGGCCTTCCCCGGTGGCCGGCATACGATCAAGGAGTGCATCATTCGGCACCGAGAATTGGACGATGCAGCCGGCACTGGAATCGAATCGTCTTTGCAAGCATTCCGAGGCCAACAATGGAGCCCGTCGGTCGACGCGACACTGTACCAATATCTCCAGACGCCTCACCATACCATCAAAGGAGCCGCGCGCATGTTGGGAATACACGAGGCCGAAATCGACTTTCGCCTTAAGACCTACATCTTGCCGCCTGCCCGTAGTGCGTTTCTTTCCTTTTCGTGTCTAGGTGGACAAGCAGTTTGATATATGAGGTACAGCCAAGGTCGGCTGGAGCGACGCCGAGAATGTCGTCCTCATCGCCGTCCGCGCCCGCAGCATGGACTTTTCAGTCAGCAAAGCGGTGCTGTCTTGGCGGTCCGAGAAGAGCCTCAAAGGCCAATGGCGTGTTCTCAAGGTGAAGGAGTGGGAACGACAGCAGCCGGCGAACGGGCCGCGCCTGACGGCCGAGGAGAAGCAGAAAAGGCTCTTTAGCGAAAGCGCCGCGCGTCACCAGCAACGACTGGCGGAAGAGCGGAACCAGCAGCAGCAACAGCTACAAGCGGCTGCTGCTTTGGTAGATCCCACCGCTGCCCAGCCCGAGTCGACTTTGGTGGACGTTGGCGAGAAAGGTCAGAGCGATGGCCCTGCCCAATCCAGCGAGGAATCGGCTTCCTCTGCCCTCGATTCCCAAATGCGCCCCTCGTCTTCCACTCGGCCACACCAGCCGGTCAGCGTCCCAGTGGGCGTTCAGCAGCCAGGTCCCTCTGCTTTGACCCCGTACGTGGGCTACTCGGCTGCCAACTATCCCACCTCCACCTCCTTCACTACTGCGTACATCAGTCTCAGTGTCCTGCGTGAAGTGATGGCATCCATGATGGTAAGCCTCTTTCTTCGCGTTAAGACCATGTCTCTGAAACGGTCTTTTCGCTTCAGTTTGGAGGCCTGCCCACCACCATCGTCATGAAGCCCGACCAGAAGGAAGCTGTGATCGAGTGCACGGGCGGCCGCGCTGGCCCCATTGTCGGCAACGATGGAGCTGATACCGGCTTGGTCGCTGCTTGCCCCGCCGCCGTTTGGGCATACAATGACGGAGTCGCCTGGTCGGTTCTCTTTCTCCTTTCTGTTTGCCTTACTTGGTCCAATGTCTTGACGAGCAGGCGTATTCGTGCTTGCCAATTCCGCCATTCCCACCCACTCCCACCGCTTCCAAACCCGCCCCGCGTCTAGCGTCAATTCCCTCCCTGATCTTCCCCTGTTGTTGGCTTCCACTCCACCTATGCAACCTTTCTTACGACCTGATATGACTTCACGCCTCTCACGCTCTCACTTTACACGCTCGTTACTTTGCTTCATTGTACCGGAATTGAAATAGCATCAGCACTCCTTCGCAGATTATGAAATTTACAATCTGCACTGAGGCATTAGCATCCATCTCAGGCGAAAGGTCCGAAATGGCAGGCTGCGACCAGGCTGAGAACTTTTTGAGCACCAACTTGGTTCAAGTTGCCACCGAGCAGCCAACTGGTGTGAACAGCCTTTCGTTTGCTTCAGTCTTCAGTTGCTTTTTGAACCAAAGCTGCTTGACAACAGAGCTCTATGGGCTGGCTGGGATCTGCCTGAGGACTCCGTGCCTCTGACTGGCACTGACTGCAACTTCCTCTGCCCTGTGACTGGCGGTGTGCTTCTGGCTGCTCAATTCTTTCCGTCTCTGATACAGCTTAGCGGTGATCGACGAGCTCAGGAGGTTTCAAGCTGGCGTTAACAACTAAGGCACAGTGACATTGCAAACGGCTCTTCGTTTTGAACTTGGCGGCAACGGTTTGCGATTTCGCGGTGTCCGTTATCAATTTGGCGCTGCGTTGGTCACTTTGTGCGCTCAGGTAGCTTAGTCGTTGTTCTCGCTTGTATAATTTTCAAAAGAACGCGGTGAAGTCGATGTCCTGTACTCGGGCTCGTTTCGAGCTCTTTGAAAGACATGCGACGGTGTCTGGCTGCCTGTTTAAAAGTTTGGCAGCGTCGATTGCGATTTGTCTTCTCGCTCTCGTCCCCCAAACTCAGCCGTCGGGCACCAACACCACAGTTCTAATTTGTGCTGCGGAAACGCTTGCCCTTACTCTTGTACACTTCGCCCTTCCTTTCCTTTTTTTTTTTTGTTCTTCATTCTTTGTTACCAGCAAACCAGTTCCCCCAAGTTCTTAAAGTAGTGTTTAGGCTCGTGCGTGAGACGAAGTGACCGAGGACAGACCTTGGCTGCCACCTTCCCATCTTCCGTTTTCTCTCTTCCCTTCTGGTTTGCTTCCATGTTAACGAATCAAGTGCGCAATCGTGGTTTACCTTGCTGTCCGACACCGACATTCGCATGGCCCGACCATGTCCCGATTTGCCACTTTTCTTTACCTTACCTGCCAGCTCTCACTTCTTCCATCCGCATTGACTCTCTTACTATAACCTTGGAACGACGGTACTCTCATCTGGTCGTGGTAGTAGGGCTTCGCCACGCAATTGTTCGCCACATCGCCACTTCACCACTTTTCCGCCGAAGGCCCTTAGCTTCTTGAACTGCTCCTCTCGCCACATGCAGGCTCTAAACGCCCATAACAGCGTACGTGAATGAAGTCGGTTGGGCTCTTTTCTAAACTCAGTGACAAGGGTTTGCCACTTTGACGGCCTCGAGCTCGCGATGTCCCTTCCCTTGACCTGGTGTTATTGTGTTGGCCGAAAGAGTACATGTTGTTGCCTGGATACTTCTGATGAAGTGTGGTGGTGCTCAGAGATCTAAGTGTTTTGCTCACTACCTCGTTTTCGCCCAAGCAGAAGTCAAGCCCTGTACTCATCATTCCAGCACCCTGCGGCACGCAAACACTAATGAACCAGGTCTGAAGGAGCGCCCAGTTCATGTATCGAATACAACCAAGTCCTTCGATTGCCAACATCAATAAGTACTGGCTGCTCTTGGGTGGCGTCGAGCATGCTCGGCGAAGAGCCCTTGGAATTGAGGGCGAAAGTGTTTGTCATTGGATTAGAATCGCCGGTGCTTTTGTATCCACCAGGTTCGCACAGTGGCGGATCAGACTGGGGTAAAAGGGCGATATAAGTTTTTGGATGGCAAGAATGGGATGAAGGCCGAAGGCCTCACTCTCTCCACTTCAGCCATGATATCTCCCTCAGACCTTGAAAGAGAGCATGTAGACGGAAATGTGGGTGCTTGCAGCTAGAAAATGGTCAGGTCGTGTTTGCCACATGGTGGCAGTAAAGCCAAAGATCAAGCCAGCAAGTGGAGCTTACAACACTTGAACTTCCTAACGAGACAGAAGTGGAGCTCTCCATATAGTGTCTGGTAGTTCGAAAGCGAAAAGGTCGAGTCGTGCAGTGTGGAAGAGCGAGCGTCGGAGTCTGGCATTTTCCGAGTCGGACGGCACCAGCTCTAGAACGGTCTGGCTGCTTCTATTGCGTTCTTGGCCATTATAAAAGCCATTGTGAGCGAGATCAGGGGAGTGAGACCCGACGTGCATTCCAAGAACGGCGAAGCCGAAGGGAGGCTCGAATCCACCGGTGGCGAAAAGGGCCGCCGATGGGACTACTAGAGATGCCCACAGGCAGTCGCCACTGCCAGCGCAACAGATCCGGACACAGCGTGGCAGGCTATCGAAATAGATTTACAGCACATCTCGAAACCTGGCCGAGCAAGATCAAGTGTCGCTTCCGCAAGCCAGGGAAGCAAAATGGCGCTGCGATCATGGGGCATGCGCCACACAATGGCCAGTCCATATTTGCACAAGGCGGACGGACGGAAAAGCCTCTCCCTCGAGCTTATCGCTTCCTCTTCTTTGGCGGTCGAACGGCCGACCCGTGCGACGAGGCGATCGAAGCGCTTCGCTTTCTCTGTTGATCGTCACGAGAGACACATCAGATCAGAAACCTCTAAGCACAAAAAGTAAAGCGACGAACATTGGCCACGTCCAGCGGTTCCGGCACCAGCGAGGCTTGCCTGGAGCTCTCATCTTGGGCGGTGGCGGTCGCGCCGTCCTCGTCTTGCGGGTCGAGCGGCTTGACAGTCCTCTGCCTGGCGACGCCAATCTCAAAGTTGATGCGGTCCACCTGCCGCTTGAGCTCGAGTAAGGTGGAAACGGCGGTGACCAGCCCTTCGAGGCGGTCCTGGTTGGTGATGGTGGGCATGACGAGGCGCTGGTTGATGCCCATCTCTGCCAATGCGCCAGGGATGCGGGATTGGATGGCGGATTTGACTTGGGGCAAGCGGGAGGATCGCAGGACGGCGGAGGGGCCGCCGACCATGTGGTTGTACGACTTGACCAGGCCGTACTGGGAGGTTGAGGCCGGGTCGAGGCGGGAAATGAAGTGGGCGGCGTCCCAGGCGGGGTCGATCTTGACGTTCTTGCCACCTTTGCCAGCCGAGGGGCCAGGGATCAAGCCGTCCACATCGTCCTCCCCGCGCCGGCCGCCCGGTCGCCGCCCGCTGGCGGACGAAACGGACGCGTTCAAGCGTTGCTGTTGCGCCAACGACGCTCCCGGCCCTCCCAGCGCCGAAGCTCCGGCTGTCGAAAGCGCGCCCGGCACCGAGGCGCCGCTGCCCAAGCCGCCCAGCATGCGCAGCAAGTCCTCCCGGTCCTTGGCCACTTTCGAGTAGGTCTGCTCGAGCCTGCGGGACTCGACGTAGAGGTGCTCCTCCTCGGCGATCTGCTGGGCCGAGCGGTGCATGAGCGAGCGGAGGTACTCTTTCCGGTGGACCTCGCGCTGCTTGTCGAAGGCAAAGTTGGAGTTGGAGGCCTGCTTGCTGGCCTCGTCGGCTGGGCGTTCGCGCAATAGACGGCGGCAGCAGGTGTAGTAGCGGTCCTTGAGGTCCTGTTGGCCCATCGTTTCCAATGAGAACAATCCATGGTTAGAGTGGTAGCCTGGACGAACCTCTAATGTTCGGGGGACGCCCTCTGGGTAGTCGTATCTGTCGTGGACGATGATGAAGCGGAGGTCGTAGGTGTGGATCATCTCAAACAGGTAGTCGGTCTCCTCGCGAGACCAGCTCGAGTCGACGAGCAGCCTGTTGTACTCTTCGGTCGAGTAGGAGTAAACGGGCGAGGATGTGTTGAAGGCTGCAAACTTGTAGGCTGTTGTTGATGCCAAACAGACGGGATCAGCAACCTGGGGAGCCCACATCAAAATGGTGTTCATGCAAACGAACCTGGCGCTGGAGCCGAGTCAGACTGCTTGGGCGCCCAGTGGCTGAGCTTGAGGCCGTCCTTCCTGGCTGAATTGTCAAACGCCTGCCACTCCCTGTGGATCGCCAAACTGTCTGAGCCCGGGGAAGGGGAGGCCGAGGGCAACAACAATTGGCGCTCACCAAGGCACCGCTTTGGTCTTCATCTTGGGCCGCTCCTTCATCTTGGGCAGCGCCAACGTGATGGCAGGCGCGTTGTCGCCCATGAGCGAGTACAGCTCGCGGGTGATGCCATCCAGCCGCTTGCCCTTGGCCTTTTTCGACTTTGGCTTTGGCGCTGCGGCTGCCTGCGTCGTCGGCAGCTCCAAGATATCCCGCACGTCAGCTCTGCAGTGCATTCAGTCAGCAGGGGGAACGACAGCCCAAAAGTGGTGGGGGACGCACGCTGTCATCGTGGTGGGCTGCGGAAGAAGGTCGATGGCCCTCGACGGCGACCTTCAATTTCACTTCTCGCACTTCCGGTCTCGATCGCTGCTCTCTCGAGTCTTATCCTTTGAAGCGCAGCGACCGGCGCACTACTCCTGCTGCTCAACGTAGGCTTGGCGCCCAACGCCATTGCGAGTTTTTGTTTGCCGAGGGAAATTGCTGCTCGAGCGAGCACCGCGAATCACAGCGGGCTCAGACTACATTAAGGATGCTTCTCAATCGGCCTGAAAGGACGCTTCGCGCACTTCGCTCGAATGCGTCCAGCTTGCGCGCATGTCTGCTGGCAGAGATCTGTCCTTGACTCTTGATGGCGTGCGCGTCTCGATATCCTATCAATTGGAGCCAAACAAGCCCTGTCTGTTGGCCACCCGAGTGGCCGGGAAACCGCAACGCCACTTCTGACGTCCAATCCTAGAACTTTGGGTAACCCTAGAACTTTGCCTACCTTCCTGATTGTGAGGACAGTGGACCTGACTATCGGACCTGCTCTCCAGCAGTCCAGTTCTTGGCAATCCCAGCAACTCGCGTGAAACTGGGCAGCAGCGCCTTCCCCGACTCACTTGTCTCAACGGAGTCCAAGTGAGTGTGGCCAGACTCCCTTCCGCGGGAGTCATACATCTCTGAAACGAATCATCAAAACCTCCAGTTCGCCAATCAGCTGGACCTGACCATGTCTCCTGCCTTCTTTTGTCGCCAACTCCGCGGAACAACTTCGCGTTCTCCCCCAGTGCTGGCGCTCCCTTCTGTCTTTCCTGCTTAGCAAGAATATCTTTTCCAGTTTCTACTTCTTCTATACAAGTCAAAGTCTTTGGCGCCCAGCTTGCCTCGATCCTGTCCATTCTCAGAAGTCCGCCTGTCCGTCTTCTGACCACCGAGTCCCGCGGATGTATACCTCAATCGCCGTGTTGGATAATGACCTCTCTAGAATTGGCGCTCCCGCGGATCTTCGTTGAAACAGTCCTGACCAACGGGAGAAAACGGCCCGCCTTCCCAGAAACTTTCGAAACGGTCTTCTCTCATCCCGTGGACTCTTTTTCGAGCTGCCTTGAGTCTCAGATTTGGCCAGGTGCGCAGGCCGAATGGAGAGTATAAAAGGCCAGCCGCGCCTTGCTCCGGAACAACCTGTATTCCTCCCCTGACTGTCCCCGATGTGCCAGTGGACTCAAGAGTGGAATCATTGCAATCGCTGCGGGCAGGATTCGTATGTCCGTCAGTGGATCTCGCAACCATGCTACTGGATTGAAGCTGCCGTTGGTAGCCTCCAGCTCTGGGCATATACGCGAGCTGGGGCACGATCAGTTCAGGACTTGCGGACTCGCCACGGCTGCCTCACCACGGACCACCTCATCAATGGCCATACCTACGACGTCCTCCGACACTACATTGACCACCCCAGAGACGAAAACAATGGTGGGCGACGAAATGCCCTGGAGCGCCTCAACCAGGGTTGCATTGAGCATACCACGGATGTTTACCACTGGACCTACAATAACTGCTGCGCCTAGCGTACGTGCTAATGCTCTTTGCCGATTGTGGAGGCTCACTGAGCCTGGTTCTAGACGGGTTTTGGAAATAGTTTTGACAAACGCACGACAACGAACTACGCTCTCGACGCCAACAGTCCACTTCCCTATCTGACCTTCTGCCTTTCATTTCTACCTTCCATTCCTATACAGCACGCCAGCAGCCATTGATCTTCCGCGGCTAGTTTTGGATGGGTTCTGTTGTTGTAATCTGGAGCCCACTCTCAGACTGAATGTCGTCGTCTATCATGCAATGTACAAGGCGAACCTCACGTCCGCTCTGCAGTGCATTCAGTCAGCAGGAGGAGCGACAGCCCAGAAGTGGCTAGGGGGCGCACGCTGTCATCGTGGTGGGATGCGGAACAAGGTCGGTGGCCCTCGACGGCGACCTTTGATTCTCAGTTTTCGCACTTCCGGGTTCCTTTTACAGTGATGCTTCAATGTTGTCCGCAGGACAGCTGGCTTAGGGCCGCATAACGACTTTCCCTGCTCTCAGCTCCTTTGAATTCTCGCCGCCTCGCCAGATGGCGACGGCGACGATGAATTAGCTTTGGCTTGAAACCGGTCACGAAGTCTCCGCATGCTCAATCTTGTTCTGTTTGGTTCCGTCTGTGCCCCTTTGGGGAAAGGGGGACATGCTCCTCCGCCCGCTGACCCGCTCCTCTCCTTGACCGCCACTTCCACCGGCCTTTTCCCTCCTGATTCGGTTGTGCGTACGAGACCGCGTGCTTTGATGATGTAGTAGCCAGCCAGAAGCGAGCCCTCAGCTTTCCTATTCGAAATGCTGGCTCCAAGGCTTGCTGTCAGAGATCCCGGGAGGTGGCGGCGGTGATCCTCTACAGGCGGAGTCACCCAAGAAACTTCCTCTTGGCTCTAGTACTAGAGCCCTATCGTGACGAATGCGAGCGGATCCTGGTCTTGGCTGCTCCAGAAGGACAGCGAACGCTGACTTGATCAGCCGCTCCCCCAATCAAGCACAAGCCCGATTTCTTCTCACCGTGGATCTCCCTCCCTCGCTTCGGTTTCGCATCTTCTGTTACCAGACGACCACTCGTTGGAACACGTTCACGCTCTCCCCTCTCACTGCTGCTGCTGCTACTCTCAAGCATCATGCCGCAAGCGGAAGGGCACCGGAACTCAGATGTGCCATTTGCCGACTATCTCCCAGCGCTCGCCGTCGAAGCCGCCGTCTCCTCGAAACAAAACAAGCGCTTCTCGACCCAGAGCTGGCAGCGGTGGGCCGAGGACTACGCCACGCTGCTCGCCGCCCCTCCCACCGCGAACACCTTCCAACCCGACCCGGCCTCCCCCGCCGAGTCGCGCTCGTCCAACTCTTCCTCCAGCTCTTTAACTTCCCTACCTCCGAATCTCAACGATACACCGGAAGCACTGATGGCCAGCCTTGCCACGCGGCCGGCGTCCATCGCGGGCTCCACCAACTCTCGCAAGTCGTTCAAAGTCCCTCGGAGGCGCAGCGGCAGCAACAGCAGCGGCAGGCAGAGCAACAGCCTCGATGGCATCCCTGAGCCGGTCGAGGAGGACGTGGCGCTGCTGGGGCCCAGGATCACGTCGGCGCTGTTGGAAGAGGGCAAGGCGGAGAGCGAGGAGTCGGTGGCACGGTATTTGGAGCGGTTGGAGAGGAGCAAAAAGAGGCACAAAGTCAGGTACGCCACGTTGCCAAGGTGTTCTATTGGGATGTGACTGACCTGTTTCAAGATCGATGCAGGCGTCCATGGCGAAGAGCGGGCTCATTTGAAGGCTTCCGTTCTTGGTCAGTCCCTCCGCCGCCTTGCCCTCTACGCTGTGCTCATTGTGGCAAGGTCTGGGTAGGGTTTTTTACCTGTCGCCACTGTGCACAGAAGTCTATCGTGATCAGAGGGTGTCCGCTGCTGACTTCGCTTTTCCCCTTGTCCATGTTCATGCCGCATTGGGACGTCGTTATTGTATCCAATTTGAGGAATAGCCATCTGAACCCGCTAGCCAATTTTGGCACGCTTTGGTGGCGCCGGAATGTCCAGGCGGATGTCGCCATTGCCACCGGAATCCAGCTATTCTCGGACATTGAGCGCGTTGCTCACTACCAGCCATAATGCCTGATATTGTCCAAGGCCTGTCGCACTAGAATCATAGCATACAAGCGCTCCCGTCGCGCTACCACCCCTTCAGCCGCTCAAAAGAATGATTCTGAGGCGGTGGCGACTTTTCGCGATGTCTCCAGCCAAAGCCTTCATCTGCTTCTGCTGGAGTGGACTGTTGATGCTCTGACCTACTTTCTCGGAGGGAGCCACTCCAGATTGCCTTTCTGGCATGCATCCTTTTGGCTTTCGTTGCTTCCGCTCGGCACCGGTGTCCGACTTTCGTCTGTCAGCCCAGGTTTCTGCTGTCTAGCTTGGCACCCCAGCTTGCCGCGCCGACCTTGACTTGAGTTAACAAGGTGGGGACTGTATAATGCCAGTACTTCGGCCTTTCTTCCCACGGCGGCACTACCTGGGCTCGGCGCGGAACGATGGTTCAGGCTTGGTGACAGGCCCCGCAACGAACTCGCTCCGCACATCTCAAGCTCCAGATAAGTTTTTGTGCGGAACAGGGCCAGCGCTCGTCACAATTGGGGCCACCCGCATCGTCATCCCCGCAAGGACGGCTCAAGCTTCAGAGGTCCCGATTTGAAGCGGCCTGACGAATTGATCACCAATGTAACTCGATCGTTCTGATTAGCGCATAATTGGCCCGCTTCTCGCATAGCGACGTTGGTCCGTCTCGAGCAATAGACATTGGCCCCAACTTGGAACCAGCGATCCTCCATTTAAATCGTTTACACCTCTTGCCCCTGTTGGCATCTCTTGCACCCTCCCCTTCTCTTTTTACACCCAATTTCCTTGCAAATCAACGCTTTTCAAAATGCCAGGCGGACCGTGGGCAACTTGTACCGCGTGCCATCGGCCGCTCGTACTGATTTCCTCCTTTCTCCTACTGCAGAGTCATGGCTGGCGGCGGCGTGGAAGGGGGCTCTAAGCTCATTGCCATTGCTATGGCAGCTTTTGTGAGTCCTGATGCGGTCATTCTGGTGGAGGTGGTCAGCTCATTCGAGAGTCTCAGGCTGCCTTCGGCGGTATTGTTAGTTGCTCTGGCCTTGGTTTCTTTCTATGCTAACATAGAAACAGTTATTTGGATACGATACCGGTGCATCCCCTTCCCTGTCGCTGTGTCGTTGCCCGAACATCATCTGAACTTTTCTCTAGGAACCATTTCTGGCATCAAAGTCATGCCAGCATGGCTCGCAACGTTTGGCACTTGCGATGCCAGCGGAGCATGTTCCATCTCGACCTCGAACGAATCTTTGGTCGTTTCGATCCTTTCAGGTAAATTTCCTGCGCGGCTATCACCTCTGCTTACACTCAAGTTTCTTCCAGCTGGAACGTTCTTCGGTGCTCTGTTGGCCTTCCCTATGGGCGATCTCGGTGCGCAAGAATCGTTCGATTCATTGCTTCGGTCTAACCCTCGATTCTTGGCAGTCGGGCGACGACTGGGCTTGGTGGCGTCATGCGGCGTCTTCTGCCTTGGTGTTGGCTTGCAGCTCGATACCCACTGGGGCACTTTCATCGTGGTGAGTCTTCTTTTTTCCAGAGAGCGAACGACGCTGAAAACAGATGACGCAGGGTCGCGTGATCGCCGGTCTTGGCGTCGGCCTGGTCTCCTGCCTTGTGCCGCTGTACCAATCCGAATGCTCGCCCAAGAATGTTCGAGGATTTGTTGTTGGCTGCTACGTGAGTTGAAGAGCTCGTAACGCACACGAGCTTCGTTGAACCTCAATGCAGCAATGGGCCATCACCATCGGCTGTGCGACCCCTTCGCTATCAAGCCTGTTCATCACTGATCTTGCTTTGATTCACAGTGCTTCTGGCATCATGCGTAAACGAAGGCACCAAGAATCGACCCAACGACTGGGTGAGCTTCCTTTTCCTGGCGATTCCTCGCTGCGCAGGCAGTTCACTTATCTGCCTCTTCTAGGCCTGGAGAATCCCCATCGTCATTCAGTTCGCCTGGGCTGCCATCCTCGCCACCGGCATGTTCCTGCTGCCCGAATCGCCGCGCTACTTGGTTGCCAAGGGCAAGCTTGATCAGGCCGCCAAATCGCTCGCCACCCTCTCTCGTTGCCACCCAGACGACGAGATTGTGAGCCAGCAAATCCGTGATATTGACGCTGCCGTCAAATACGAGCGCAGCATGGGCGCCACCAGCTATATCGCATGCTTCCGCTCTGGTTCTGGCAAGAATGCACTCCGCACCTGGACCGGTATTCTCCTGCAAGGCTGGCAGCAGCTCACTGGCATCAACTTCATCTTTTGTAGGCCTTGTTACGAATTTGACTTGGGTCCTGGTGCTGAAATTGTCGTGCCCCCCAGACTACGGCACTACCTTTTTTGCCAACTACGGATTCAGCGGTCCGTTCACCCTCAGCATCATCACTAACGTCGTCAACGTGGTCTCGACTGTTCCCGGCATTTTGTGCATCGATCGCATCGGCCGTCGCAACATGCTGATTTGGGGTGCGGCCGGCATGTGCATTTGCGAGCTGCTCGTCGCCGTCTTGGGCGTCACGGTTGGCGGCACCCACTTGCTCGCTGATGGCGTCACCCGCGAGTACAACAACCGCGCGGCCTTCTCCGGCATCTTTGCTTTCATCTGCATCTACATATTCCTCTTTGCCGCCACATGGGGCCCCATCGCTTGGGTTCGTTCATTTGCTTTGCTCTTGGTGATGACCAGAGACTGAAGCCCTGGACTTGCACAGGTCGTCTGCGGCGAAATCTTCCCTCAGAACATCCGCGCCAAGGCCATGTCCATGTCGACCGCCTCCAACTGGCTTTGGGTTAGCATTCCCTTCCTCTCTCAATCTACGACTGTCATACTAACATGTGCGGCTGCTAGAACTTTGGCATCGGCTACGCCACCCCTTACCTCGTCAACCCCTCCACGCCAGAGCAGAAGGCCGCCGACCTGGGCATCAAAGTCTTCTTCATCTGGACCGCCACGTGCGGCGGCGCCGCCCTCTTCGCCTTCTTCTTCGTGCCTGAGACAAAGGGTTTGACCCTCGAGCAGGTCGACTTGCTCTACCGCAACTCGAGCATCGTCAAGTCCAACGCTTACCGCCAGCAGATGCTCGACCAGGGCGACTCTTACCTCTCGCGCGTCATTTCCCACGAGAAGATCTCGGCCAACGACAAGGACGACATCTCCGAGTCTATGGTCGAGCACGCTCAACCCGCAGCCCATCGCGTCTAAAGTCTTATTCCTCTTCCCTCAAAAGTCTCCAATAAGAACTTTCCTTCCCTCTCGCCTTCTGAAACAACCTTGTGCATACGAATCCTTTTCCTTGTGAATAACATCTTGGGTGGCGGGGTCTTATTGAAATATGGAAACGAACGTCTATCATCTTAGGACTAGAGCTACTTCAATGTTCGCAGACACACAGGCATCTTGATATTTGAGTATCATTGGCTCCATAAAAGCATTGGCAATGGAAGCAAGGTAACGGACGACCGCATTCGAGGTCCCGGAAAGGTCAACTGAGTGGCGATTTTTGCTAAAGTTTCAAAGAAGGCAGTGCCACCCGCTCTTGGACTGGCTTAGATAAGATCAAACCAGGGTTTCCATGCATCGTGCACTCCGTCCGAATGCCTTTGCGCCTCGTCCCCTTTGAAATGACGATACTTCCAGAGCGTTGGATGATTGTCCTGCACGGGAGGGACAGAAATTCGGTGTACGAGCTGCTCAAGCTTGTTTAGCGCCTGCCAGCGCTGGCCCTTGATTAACGCCCGATTCGCAAAGACATTTTGGACCACCTGCAGAAGCTAAAACTCGCCGTTGGAGATATATATGCTCCCTAATAGGTAAAACAGCCTACATGCCATGCGAACCGATGTGCCTCGCGACCTTCAGGAAGATGGATGAAGCAATACAGCGTCAACTGTCAAATCAAACCTTGAGACCAGGTCCAGGGAACGAAAATACAAGGCAGTGTACATCTGAGGCCCCCTTTAAAACCAGATAAGGGTCACCCTTGCAAAGCTCCTAAACTGCAATGAGCTACAGTAAGATGGAAATGTTTCAGAATCTTACCTGTGCAAAAACTTCGACGTGCTGCTCCAAGCCTGCTTGCCATTCGCTTTATTTGAGTGCTGAACGTCCACCGTTCGGACAATCTAAGAAAGGTTTACCATCGTCACTCTTTTGTTTTGCGTGAAACAGGTCAATCTCGTCGGGATTTTCGATGAACCGCAAAGCAGCTCCAAGATCAGCATTTCCTTGCGCCATGTTTGTTGAAAAGACGTGAAGCTGAAGGAAGAGATGCTGGTACAAGACAAGGCTTGGGGTGGGATTGGCCAACAGCTTCCGAGACGACCCAAGATAAAACTGCAAACCATCGCAGAACGGCTTCTGATGCTCGGCGTCGAGCATCGGCAGACTGGCGCAATGTTTAACAGAACCCTCGATAAGACCT
The DNA here is from genome assembly GCA_001599975.1 of Cystobasidiopsis lactophilus. Taxonomy (NCBI): domain Eukaryota; kingdom Fungi; phylum Basidiomycota; class Agaricostilbomycetes; order Agaricostilbales; family Chionosphaeraceae; genus Cystobasidiopsis; species Cystobasidiopsis lactophilus. Next base: position 146,569 of record BCIO01000008.1, on the reverse strand, counting down.
TTACATCCTGATATTTGAACAACGACGTCGAACTCTGATGCAATGGGTTGGACACGAGCGATAAACCCGGACGATCAGCGTTCGCCGATCTCTGCGAGCTCCAGCCACTTGGTAGAGAAAGCCAAAGGCTTATACATTGTCAGATTCAGCAAAGGAGATGCCTCGGAGCAAGTAAAGGCAGCCTGACAAGGCTACAGGCTGCGTCACATCCGGTGCAACGAGTCGGGCGCGGGCGAACTTTACAGGCGAGTCAAGCAGGGTCATAGTAGCTCAAAACTCCGAAGAAATCATGCCAAAGCTCAGTGACACAAAACCGCATGAAGAAGTGCCACTGATCGTGAGAGCGACTTCAATGGTTGGAGCATCCCTGGAGTCGGCAACCCAGGCCTACGATCATTCAGAAGCTTTGTTCGCTCATCAAATGAAGGCACGATCGTGTCGCAGGGGCCGTCAGCAGACAACCCATCGACCTCCCGCATCTCTCAGCGGCCCGGCAGGCCGCAGGGTGGCGACTTTTGGTGGCAAGCTTGAAGGTCCAAGTCCAAAGAGATGAAATGCTAAAGTGCGCCGGAAATTGCAAAAGACAAAGTGTGGTTGAGAGTAGTCTAAGAGGAGGAGGAGGGGATAGCATGATGTTGGCGGGCGGGCCTCCGAGAATCAGTGTCAAAACTCCCTTGAGCCCTTTGTCCCGCCAGTTGAATGATTACCGCAAGATGAACACGAAGCAATTGCCCATGAGTGTATTAGGGCTTCACCACCACTTTTGCTGTTGATGCACCGAGCTCTCGTCCGACTCTTGGGTCATGGTCGTCGCCGTCGACCTCCTTTGGCCGCCGCCTGAAGACATGTTGCCAATGGTGCCCCTCTGCGAGCCGCCAGCCCCGAACGCAGCGGCGATGGGTAAAGTGGAGGACACCCTCCGCCCGTCGCTCAGCACCTCTATCGGCGTGGTCACGGACGGGGTGTTGATCTCTTGGATGGTGGACAGGTGGCCGTCCGGCAAAGGCGGTGCGCCGACAGCTGAGAACGAGTAAGGGTGTTGTGACTGCTGTAGTTGGGAGATGTGGGGGGATCTGAGGTCTCCCGCCAGGGCTTGGGTCAAGGAGGAGGCTCCCTTGCCGAAGCCGAACCGAAAGGGGTCGTCTTGGGTGTGCCTGGCCGAGGGGGAGATGACGGAGGACTGGGCGCGGGAGAGGAAGGAGACAGGCCGGCCGTCGTACGAGGTGGAGGCCTCGGGGTAGAACTGCTGCTTGTCGTCGTTGAACGAGCCGATCAAAGGGGAAGGGCCTGAGGAGGCGTCGTCGTCCCTGGAGGCTTGGCGTCGACGGCGACAGCGGACGATGAGGAAGATGAGCAGGGCGAGGAGGAGCACGCCGCCCACGGAGCCGGCGATAGCTGCGATGGCCGTCTTGACGGGTCGCGTCAGGCCGCCCGAATGGGACTGGTTATCGGCTGCTGCTGCGGCGCTGCTCGTCCGTCGTCAGCATTGAATGACCAACAACATTACAGAGCACCACTCACAGCGAGGAGGAAGAAGCGGAGGAAGCGGAGAGGACGGAGGAGAGCAACGCGCTGGCAAAGACGGTGGTGGACGCTGCGCCTGGCGTGGACGAGGTGGACTCGACGGGCGGCGCTGGAGCAGCAGGCGCTTGCTGAGTAGTGGACACCACCGTGGTCCTGACCGTCCCCGCTGGCCTTTGCACACTGCTCGCTGTGGCGGCGGCCGTCGTCCGCGCCGGCCTCGTTGTCGTCGTCTGTTGCGCTGCTGGGGTGCGGGTCGAGCGCGCCGCCGCCCTGGAAGAGGCCCTGGCAGCCCTGGAGGAGCGGATGGCGGCGGCCCTGGAGGAGGAAGCGAGGAAGTCGGCGAGGCTGCTGGCGTTGGCTGCCCGCGCAACGTGCTGTCTGTTTGGCCCGGCCATTCTCAGCGAACCAGCGCTGTTTGGTGTGTGCTTTAACGAATGGCGGCACAAGTCACTGGGACTCGATGCTCTTTGGGGATTTATACAGGCCGGGCTTTGTGGAGGTGCGAGGGCAAGCGGCCTCGAGCGCATGAAAAAGCCGTTGGAGCGTGACCGTGAGTTTGGCTTCTCGAATGCCGTGCTCTCTGCCTGAAGTGTTTGATGTGCGCCTCTTGCTTTTGCGCTCTAAACCCTGGCTGGCTGGCGAGCGACAGGTGGCAAACGGAGCACGCGTGTTTGGGCCTCCTCTCGCCTGCTCGCGAGGATCTGCAGACGACCATCGCATCTGTTTTACGCTCTCTCGCCATCATTGCATGTCCTACATCGACAGAGGAGCAGCATTGCTGACTTTACACGGCTTTTGAAGGAACTACTGACAGAGTGGACGCGGCGATGAGCGCGCCGAGAGATGCTGCCATTAAAGATCTCGTTCAAAGTGGTGAGCTTCCTAACCCACTCTAGCTACCACACAGAATAATTGAAGCTTGTGAGGCCACAGAGATCCGGGAGATGCCCGCATTTGAGCTGTTGGTCGACCCGCTTGAACAACTAACCCTGCTCTGCCAGAGCTGAGGCGACTACACGGCATTTGACCGACTCTCGCGCTTTGCTTAACTTTCAAGCACCTTTAAAAAGACTGCCAAGATGGTGAGTTGAGTGTGCACCCTCGAACGCTTCGAACGCCACCTAAGCTGGTGTCACATCGGCTGACAGTCACGCTCTATTTGACGTGTAAAGCAGCTGTGGTCCGTTAGTGGACGACTCGCTCTCAGTTCTCAAGGGGTTGCTGAATCTACGCGCTCTCAGTTCTGCTGGACTCTGTTCCTTGATGGCCCTCTCAGATCCATATTGGTACAATTGGCCAAGTCTCGAGATTTCAAGGGGTACGTCATGGAAATATATGCAATGAGAACCCTTGACGACACTATCATCTTCGCCTGAGCGACCTAGCATAGTCGAGCCTTGAAAGGTTCTGTGCCAGCTCAACCTGGAATGTATCGTGTGCCTCTATAAAGTCATCGTCGTGTCCCTCGCTCCATTTTTTCCTCACCAAGTAAGCCGCCGTGGCGCACATGATGACCGCGAGAAGGGTGGGAAGAATGCGCAAGAGCGGCGCGCTGCTGTTGAAGCCGTACATGGAGGAAGCCGCGCCGTAGACGGAGATGTCGAAGATGGCGGCTGACACGCTGAGAGACGCGCATAGGGCGGGCATGTAGATGGACAGAGCTCCTTTGATGGTGTCAAAGTGGTCCTCTCCCCAAGCTGCCTGTTTCTCGTCCCTCGAAAAGAAGAAGTAGCCCAGAGTGATGGCAGTGACTCCAGTGAAGACGGCACCTGTACAACTCCATCAAGAGAGTGAAGGAGGATGGTGAGACAGAAGCACGGCTTACAGACAATACTGATACTGAAGACAGCAGACCAAGCGTGCAGGAGCGCCTTGACTGCCACGTCGGTTTGCTTGTCCGCGAGGTCGGCAAAGGTGAAGCAGCCTCCGGCCTTGGAAGAGCAGAAGCCCCGCGGAAGAAGCGAGTCGGGGAAAGTGGAGTTGCCGCCGTGCCAGGCTCCGAGCTGAGCCAAGGGCGTGCTGCGCGCTCCGCTGGTGAAGGGGACGATGCTCTCCACCACGAAAATGATGCAGGCCAAGCTTTCGCAGAAGACAGCTGCGGTCTCTTCATTGGAACCTGGCCGCATGAAAGACTTCTTCAAATGATAGGCGCCGCCATGACCTTTTGAGGAGCTGCTGTCCACCGACCGGCTGCCAGGGTTGATTGGCACAGAATGAGAATTGACGCTGCCCAAAGAGGTCGCCGGGGCAATGGAGCCAGGGTGGTAAGAGTTTTCAGCAGCATGGGCGACAGTGGCGGCTTGTCTAGCGGCCGACTTCGCTTGCCCAGCAGCCTTTCGGGCCTTCGCCGCTGCCTTTCTCTGTTGCCTGCCTAGCTGGACTTTCTCGGCTTCCGCCTTTCCAAACATTGTATCCAGTCCGAAGCCTTCTTCTGGCTCGGGCGCTTTCGATGGCGGAGCGGGCTGCATAGTCTGAGCCGCCGGCACAGCAGTCGCGCTTGGGCCTGGTGGCTTCGCCGTGCCATTGGGTGCTGTGACAGCGGGATAGAGGATAGGCTGGGCATAGCTCGCAAGGGTCCTGAGGCCTGGGAACCAGCCCTGCTGGGTTGAATGCTGGTCTGAGGAAACCATTGTACGAAAATTGTGATGCTCGTAGGGCCAGCAGAAGCCCTTATTCACCGTCTCGACTTTGACACGCAAGAAGGTAGCTGCCACCGCGGAGCATTGCCCGCGGAAGTCAGCGAAGGCCTCCCCAACAAGATGATGATGGTTAAATACCTTGATGGGTCTGGGCTGGGCTGGGGAAGGAGGCCAGATGGAGTAGCTTGTCAAAGAGAGATCCGGTTTGGAGTTCCAAGTCTGAGGTCCAGCTGGATTTGGTGTGGTTTTAAGAGGTACAAAAGGGGCCGTGGTCATTTCTGTGCTTTGGGTCTTTAGTTGGCCTGTGATAATGGTTAAAGCAGACGGAGCCTATGGCAGGACGAGACAGAGTCAAGAGACCACCTGACGGGCAGGAAAAGTTTCACGCCAAGGCATGAGCGAGTCGAGGCCGTTCTGAGACGGCGAAGGCATCCTTGAACGCAGTAAGGGTAATGGTGATGCGAGGCCCAGAGAGAGAATACGGTCGAGGTCGAACCACCGCAAGGACCCTTCCCTCGGGAGAAGACCTGACCCCTCTGGACACGTTTTTCAACCATCTCAAATGTCTTGTTAAACCTTTCTGGGATCCTACCGAATACCAAGCTGGGGGGGCAAGTTCGGCCTTCTTGGAGGGCTTGATTGGGGAGCGCGATTTCCCGGTCGCCTGCACTCTTTTCGCGCTTTCGATCGATGTTGCAGATTTTTGAGATGTTAGAGCAGTGTAAGGTGCCAAGTTGAGAGCAGTCGGGGGCCACAAAGTCGCTGGTGCCCGACAAACCTCGAAGTCGCGCTTTCGCTGTCTTCCGCCGACCACCATGTCATTGCCTGTCTTTTCGCCCTTTTGCTGGATTTGACATGGCAGAATGATAGCTTGGGAGCTCTTGTGCCCTTCTGTTTGCATCAGCAGTTCAAGCATGCTCTTGGGCGAGAATTTGTCTGACCCTGTCTTCAGCTGCTGTGCCTGCCTGCCCTCTTGCCGCTGCTCCTAATTGACCTACTTGTGCTTGTTGTCTTTGTCGACTGCTTACATTGCGAGGTCTTGCTCTGAGTTCACGTCGAGCCGCTGTGCGACCAAAGGGGCCCGCCACTGTTGCCTTTGACCCAGCCCTCCCCCATGCACGGTGCACTTCAGGTCAACGCCTCAATCTTCATAAGACTCTTTATCAAGCTGAAGTCAGTCGCATGAGTTGAGTTCAAAGGGCTTTTCTTCTCTAGCATCGGCATGATCCAGGAAAAGCGATGCCACCCCCTGGCTTGCTCGCGTCCATCCTTCTTTCCTCCAAAGCTGCCAGACAACTCTTCGAGTGAACTCAAATGGGCTAAGGTATCGTCCAGACTGTATGTTTCCCTCTGTCGCGTCCACGCGAGCCTCGCCACCGCCGACCGATTCTATTCTGAGGACGAGCGCCTTCCCTGGCCTCGCTTTCGCTTCATAAGGATTTAATTTAGACCCAATCCATGCGCACACAGGCGATGCCTTATGAAAGATCTCCACCCATAGCATAACTCCATTGCCCCAGTCTATTTTTCGTGAAAGGTCTATCATGATTCAGTCGCTCACTCCCGAAAGTCTGTGATCATGTCTTATCAAAGTTTTGCCTCTCTAGCAAGCCTTTGATCGCACAAGTGGACAACCCCGGAAGCGGACCACCAGCGCGCTCTAGCTCCCGCGGAGTTCCGCCTCACTTGGCGCTGACATTTCTTTTCCCCGGTCAGTCTGCTGCTGTCTCCGACGCCAATTTGGCTTGCCTATGCGATGGAGAACTTGTTCTAGATTACAGCAGGCCAAAAACTATGGCCATAGCTCCAGAACTCGGTGAGAACGAGCGTTCCCCAAGTTAGGGCTCCAGGATGGTCAAATGAAGGCTCCTGCAATGGCCTATCAAAGTCTCGGGGATGGTCGGTTATAAGGGTCCAATATGGCATTCTTAGTCGTGCATTAAGGTCTTCGTAACATCCCAAAAAGGACCACAAAGCCGTCCAAAGGGGTCAGCTGTTCTGAGGAGTTAGGGATTCCTCGCGAACCACCGCGCCTCAACATGGCTCTGACCATCCAGCAATGCATGGAGGCACCTGGTCGATCCTTTCCCCCCTCTCCGCATCTGACAACGAGCGCGTCAAGCCATAGCATGGGCGTGGCCCTCGTTGCGTGTGTAAAGCCGGAATTGCGGCCACAGAGGCCGGTTTACGCACCTACTTTGGTCGACGATATCTATGCGGCTTTCAAAGAAGGAACGAATGGAGCCTTGCTCACAGACTTGGCCAATGATGATCTGCAAGGAGCGCATAGGAACCGCTTTACCAGAAGGACTGCTTTGGTTCATGTGGACGAGGCGTCTGTCGTTCAGATGGACAAGGACGACATCGTCAGCGCTGCTGTTCACGGTGCTCTCCAAGTGCTTGGCAGTCTCAACGTCAACCAAGACCTGTACTATGGGGACACTTCAGCTGGCGCCAAAATCGACCTCGCAGTCTGGACGGACTTGTACGACCCGACCCGGCGAATCTTGATTTGGGAGCACACGAGCCTTCGAGTAGGAGAGAGCTTGCAGAACTTGGCAACCGTGGCATCAGTCGCCGCTACCGGGGCGGATTTTCTGTGGACGGAGGCTTCGTCATGGGGATCAACACCAGTGGAAAAAGCGTCAACGATATTACGCAAGGTATGATACATCTTTCCGTCATGGTACTCTATCCTTACCAAAAGCAGATGGCTTTGTACATGCGGCGGGATCAGGCCAAATGGGGCATCCTCTCCACCCACGAGCATTGGGTATTTGTGCACCTCACTGAGACCAACCCTCCTCTCCTCTTCGTCTCCAGACCCTTACCAATCACCTCTACGACTCCTCCCGTCATCGCGACTCTCTTCGCTCTTCTTTTCAAACTTGTCGCATCTCCCACATCGCCCTTCGCCCTTCCGGTTGGTATACCAGTCCAGGTACCAGGTACAAGCAGCATAGCGCCTGTCGTTGGAAGCTCATCCGCGCCGACCGCACCCTCTACGTCCTCTTCAAGTGGTCCAAGACGATCTGCCCGATTGTCAGGCCTTCTAGTTAAACAGGTCAGGATCTTCTTTCATTCCGGTTTCTCGAAGCCTGAGCCTTTGCTGCAGGCTACAATGGCCGAGCTTTACGGAGCACACTCGGTTCTGTTGACCTCCCAATACGCCCTCTCCAACCCGCCTCCGCCTGCCCTCACTTTTTCCAATGATCTTTTCGACGAGTTTCCTAGATTGCTCGGATCTAGGAACCTACAGCCATCGCCTATCCTCGAGGCTACTAGGAGTCCTCCTGAACCTGGTCAAATTCTTCTGCTGGGCAACTCGCCGCCCGCTTTGACCGCCACGTCAAGGTCATCGCCATCGATTTTCCTGGCCACCAAGTCTGTTCTGGGCTCTGGCGCCACCGCCTCAGTCGCCGATGTTCACGGCCTCAACATTGTGCTCAAACTGTTCGAAGCCAGCCACGAGCTCAGCTTTCAATCGGCTGTTTCGGCCTGTCAAACAGAAGCCGAGATCTACTGCGGCCCATTGAAAGCGCTACAAGGCACAGCGGTAGCACTCTATTTCGGCGCTTTCAGCACACCCTCATGCTCTTTCATCATACTCGAAAAGTTGGGTCAGAGCTTGCCATGTGAAGGCTTCGATGGTTTAGACCTGTCTACGAGGTTCATTTGGAATCACTTGTGATGACTCCTTCCCTCCTCATCGTTTTGTCGACGCAGGCTCAAAATCGGCAAGCTTTGCGCTGCCCTCAGCCAAGCCGGTGTCTTGCATCGTGATTTGGCCCCTCGCAACGTCCTCATCAGTGATGACGGCTCTCTCAAGATCATTGACTTCGTGGAGAGCGAAGTGACAGCCGACAAGGACAAGCAGTGGGAGTGGCTACGATGGGTGTCTTCGGAAGTTCTCAGTCTCCCTACCGAGTTTCTTTCGGATGCACAAAAGGAATACATGTAAGATGAGATTCAAAAGAATAGGAACACCACTTTTTCGGTCAGAAACTTGATACTATCCCCAAACGCCGATGGGGGCTCTCGAAAAGCCTCGACAGGGATGAACTGAAACGAGGTTGAAAGCTGGGCGGAAGAAGCATTCTAAAAGATTCCCCTGGCCGATTCGTGGTCGACTGCGCGCCCTCATGTATATGTAGGCAAACAAAGATCCACGCGGCAGTCTGAATGCCGACCAAGCCCATCTCGTCGGACTGTCGCACCCGGACTGGGCATTTCGGCTCGGTAACGCCGCCAGGGATAGCAGAAGGAGCGCTAGAAGGCTCTCATCAGGCAGGGATTGAGGTCCGCGTTTTTCGAAAACATTGAACAACTTCAAACATTGGATCACCGTCGTCGAGGCGGACATCGACAAGTCTGCCGCGGGTTTGGATGAAGCACGTGAAAACGGCGAAAAGTGGCGATCTGAGCAGGCTTGCTTTGCAGCGACGAATCGCGGTCTCGACACGCTTTTGACCAAATGCCCATGATACAGTTTATGAGAGGGTGTCCCTCGGAGCCTCGGAGCCCAGAGCGAGCCGACATGCCCGCTGCTCCTTCAACTCTCCTTCTGCTGACTGAACCCCTTTCCCTGAACGTGATCGTTTTCTCACACACTCTCATTCCTGGACATTGCTTCTGGCCGAGAACGTTACGCAAAAGCAGAGCAGGTCGATCGAATGCTAAGGAAGCTCAGGGTGCGGCGCGGGCATCTGGCTTTAGGTAGGGAGCAGTGTCGCCCAGCGCCGAGTCCGAGCTAAGTCTCCGGATCTAGGGTACATGTGCTCTCTGATTTGCATCGGGCTTTTCTTTGAAATGGGGCATGAGGTCTGCTGAATCTTGCGATCCTCCGCGGCCGTGTCCGTACCTGGAGGTCCAAACACTTGCTCCTTGTCTGCCTGCCTGCCTGCCTCTTCTTCTGTTCAATCAGCTCTGCATAAGTAGGTTTCCAAATGCCTTCGCCCCAGCAATTTCCCGAGTGGGCCGAACGCTCATCTTCAACTTACGGCTCGGCTCGGGCGGTCAGTTGCCTTCCCTTTTGCGGCTATCGTGCACCGAACATCCTTTGATGTACCCTTACAGAATCCGAGTGTCGATCTCGCTGCTGCATCTGCTTATCCACGTCAAAGCGTCGCAAACAGTCGGCGGCCAGCAGGGTCATGTGGCTTTGCGCCAGGTAGTGACTATGCTTTCATGGGCGCCTCTCACAGGTCTGAATGGGTAGGTTTTGTATTCGGTGCTTGATCGCCACTGACCTTGATGAGCAGTCCCTGCCTCCACTGTTGGAATCTCTGCCCATCCCGCTGGAAGAACTCATCCACCTCAGCCAGCCAGACTCTGAGTTGGGACAAACGCTTTATCCCGGCACAATACAGAGGCTCTGGGACGCTTTCTATCAAAGGGAAAGCTCGACCGTTCCACTCGACCTCTTGATCGAGCTCGGCCTTCCGTCGTCTGAGCTGGCGCCAAGCCTCCAACCGGATCTCGCAAACAAACTATGGCGCAAGTTCTGTTCCAGCAGGTCGTCCCTGGTGGCAGCGGCGCAAGATTTGACGACCCGTGCCCGAGTCAACCTGGCTCCAATACCACCGGCCTTATTCGACGACTACCACAGCCCCCTTTTCGCTCACCGCAAAGAATTGGTTGTAGCACTTCAGTATATGCAAAAGGATTTTGGGACGGAAGGGGATGCGTCTCAATTGGGAGAGGGGATGCTTCGATGGCTCGACCTGCAGGGAAGTTCTGCCCCTCTGACTCAGCAACCCGCCCACCTTCGCGAATGGACTGGCGTCATCAACGCTTTGAAAACGTCAATCCAGTTTGGATCCCACCCGCCGGTCAGCGATCACACCGCATTCGGCCGGCGACAGCAATTGGAGGCTGCTTTGGCTACCAGGCATCTGACAGTCCCCGGCTACTCTTCCAATCACTACTCACGCTGGCACTTTGCACCTCCCCCTCGTCGAGAAGAGCAACTTCTGGCCGCTGTCGACAACTTCGTTTTCAGTGGCCAGCCGAGTCTGGACGACATCCTCAATCGAGCAGCTGATGTGGGCAGCTACGGACTAGACAATTGGGATGAGGTGTGGTAGTAGCTTTGGCAGCGTCCTGAGGAACGAAGGGCGCTCGCTAGATCTGGGCGTGGAATTACACGTCACATCAGGGAAGAATTGGTAACCTAATAGCCGTCATCCTCTCCATCTTCGTAGTCCTCATCGCCATCGTCAACTACTTCATCGCCGTCCTCAAAATCCAGGTCCTCCGCTGCCTCATCGAATTCGCCTTCGATGTCCGCTCCTTGATCTTGATCCGGCTCTGCCAGGTCTTCGACGTCCTCGTGCTCGGTGCCACCCATCTGCCTAGTATCCTCGTAGTCCTCGTCGTAGACGATTGTTGGAGGATCTGCGAAGTTTGAACTAAGTGGCAAATTCTGGGCTTGGCAGCGATGCGCCACCAACCAAAGTAGTCGTCTGCCTGCTCTACCGCAAACGGACGCTCTTCGCCAGCCTCTTCTTGGCGGTCATGCTCATTGAATCCGGCTTGGATGGCCTGAGAAGTCTGACGATAGTCATCGTCGCCAGGTTTCAATCCTGCTTGATTCGGTCAGAGCTTGAAGTTAAGGCTGTCAGCATCTTGACTCCACACACCATACGAAAGCTCTTCTTGGTAGTTCAAGCGACTCGGTTGTGCCATGGATGGTTGGATTGGAGCAAGCCTTTTGTCTCGGGCAATCCACACAAAAGGGCACGTTCGAAAGGCTTCTGGCCCGGCCACAGACCCTCACTTCCTCGATGCTCACACTGGCTTGTGGGAGCTTGGATTCAATGACAGGACTTCTGCTTCCTGCAGTCGCCTATGCCAAATTCTCAAAGGTGGCAAAATGACGAGACAGGAGTCTGCCAAGTCCTCGAGCTCGCAATCTCCTCTGTCCCTGTATTCGGATAGGCTTCGTCGTGCTCTACAGGTCAAGGCCGATTTGCTTGGTCTAAACACAGCCATGGAGCCGAAACCTGCTCTCAGCACACGCGACCATCTTGCAGCTTGCTGGTGACTTCGCACGTGAAATGCCCCTCTGCAGCTATAAATGATCCTCAATTCCACCGTGCTTCGTGCCGTACAAGCCACACTCTGACTTGCGACTCGGCACGCCGTCAATTTACCTTATCCAGCTAGCCCGCATGCCGCCACATGGAATGCACACGACACAACCCCGCCGGACCATGCTGCCATCCTTTCCCAGCCGCGCGCCTTCGCTGGCTGTCGAACTCTTTGATCCTGTCGACCACAGTCAGGTGTCTGAAGAGCTAGCTCGTAGGGCGCCGTCGACGCGAACAGAATGGCGACTTCCACTAATGTCGTCACCGACGAGAAAGTTCATAACAACGACCTCGAAAAGGCGAACACGCTCGTGGGCGACTCCGCAGTCGATAAGAAGTTGACCCCTCACGACGTCCAAGAAGCAGCAGAGGCGTACAAGCGCCAGCCTTGGTTCCGGAAGCCAATCTTTCAAGTCGTTTTGGTTTCACTGACAGCCTTCCTTTGCCCTGGTCTATACAACTCCCTCAGCGGTCTTGGCGGCGGTGGTCAACAGGGTGGGTCTCTCTGCGTCTGGCCTTTCAAGCTCTGAGGTGGTTGGATGGCAGATGCCAGAACGGCGGACAATGGCGCAGTGGCGCTCTACTCTACCTTCGCGGTCATTGGCTTCTTTGGTGGCACCATTTGCAACAGAATAGGAATACGCCTAACACTCTTTATTGGCTCGCTGGGGTATGGGCTCTATATCGGGAGCCTGTACTCGACGGCTATCGCAGCGACTCGAGCAAGAGAGAACTTTGTCATTGCTGCTGGAGCCATACTTGGTGTATGTGCAGGGATGCTGTGGACAGCCCAAGGCGCTATTATGCTGGCATACTCGACGGAGAAGACCAAGGGCCGCTACATGTGAGCTGCCGCTGTTCGAGAGTTCCTATCTTGCTGATCAGCACATACTAGCGCGCTCTTTTGGGCCATTTTCAACATGGGAGCGGTGGTGGGCGCAATTGTGCCTTTGGCTCGCAACTGGAATCGTACGGCAGGCGCGATTGACAATAGCACTTATGTGTGAGTGTCTTTCATTGAGCCTTTTCGGTGAAGGCTTAACAGCCGATTAGGATCTTTTTGGTGTTGACCATCTGCGGCGCTTTCTTGCCGCTCTTTCTCTCGCCTCCGCACAAAGTTATAATGCCGGATGGCAAGCCCGTAACTGTCGAGCGCCAGCCGACTTGGAAGAGCGAGTTCAAAGGCCTTTATTTCGCGCTCAGATACGACTTCGCCATCGTGCTCTTGTTTCCCTTCTTCTTGTCATCAAACTGGTTTTACAGCTTCCAGTAAGTCCAAGCCAGTCAGGTTCAAGTCCTGAAACTCATTCCAAATCTTTAGATTCAATGCAAGCCTTCCCCATCTTCTAGAGTTCTCCAAGCTTACTTTGAACACAGGCTTACAATGGTGGTGGGATATTCACGATGTAGGCGGCAATCTCCAGATGGCATCGACCATGGCTGACTTTCTACCGCGTTAGCCGTGCTCGGTCGTTGAACAACTTCGTCTACTGGACGAGTCAGATCTTTGGGGCTGGAGCCATGGGCTTTTTCCTGGACTCTGGGCTTCGGCGGAAAGTCCGTGCGTACGGCGGCTGGGTGGTGGTCTTTCTCCTTGCCATGGCGGTTTTCGGTGGCGACTACGCCTTCATGAAGCCTTACACCAGAGCCACTGTGGCCGATCCCAGCTACGTTCCCATGGACGTTCAGGACTCTGGCTACCCCGGGTGCGCTTTTTCAGAGGCGGACATCCGATTAAACCAGTCACTAATTTGATTCCACAGGGCTGTGATTCTGTACCTGCTCAACGGAGTCCTCGACAGTGCTTGGCAAACATATGCCTACTACCTCATGTTCGTTATTCGTCCCCTATTCCGCTGGGCTAGGCTAGAAACAGATGCTTGCCTGCAGGGGCGCCCTTTCTAATGATCCTCGCAAGATCTCATATATGGTCGGCTTCTACAAGGCATGCTTTTGGCTCTGTTCATTCGCATTAATCTCTTCTGACTAGATAGGGACGTCATACAGGGAATTCAAAGGCGTGTTTTGTCTGGCTAGCGTTCGAAACAGCCAACATGCTCATCGTTCTCTATGACAGTGCTGGATCGGCCATCACCTTCAGAATCGATGCTCAGAAAGTGGCCTGGATGACCGAGTTAGGGTCAACGTGGGGGCTCTGCGTTGGCTCCTTGGTCATTGCGCTTCCACTCCTTCTATACCGCCTTCAAGAGCACACTGTGGAAGAAGGTCAGTCTTACTCTCTGTGACTAAACATAGTGCTTCAGTCAAACCATGATGCAGTGGTCGACCCAGCTGGTGACCTCAAGCCAGCAAAGGAAAGTTGAGGGTGTTGATCTTCAATGGTTTCAAGGAGCATGTAATACGAGGCATTGAAATATGTTTAATTACAAAGAATACGTGCGAAACATTCGTCGTGAGGCATAGGCCAAGATCAGTGGCGAACACTTTTCAGCGAGATGGGGGAAGCCGGCACAGTGTCCATGTTGCCCCGATCCAGCTCCGTCGGTTGCCCGTTTCGACCCCGGTCCAGACTTGATGTGTCTACGCTGTGATGCCGAACACGCCGAAAGAAGGACATTGACATCCGGCGAGTCAGGGAAGACGCCTTGGAGCCTCGGTCCACGGACCGCGTGGAGCTAGTGCTGCTGCTTCTGGAATGGCCAGCCAGATGGTAAGGAACCGTAGGCAGGTTCAATTGGGCTGCGGCCTGGTCCGGATCCTCACTGTTCGCTTGCATGGCAAACCATTCTGCCGGCGAGAGCTCAGACAACTGGCCAGCGCGAAGGCGGGCTGCACTCACCAGGCAAATGAATGTCTTGCAGCGAGAACCGTTGTGGGTTGACATCAATGTCGACGGCACCGGTCGGGAGAGCGCGCACAAAGTCTAGCCACTTTGAATGAGCTGAGGGGGCAAGTCGTCGCCACCTTCAAACGCACCCTTAGCTCCATATACCCAGCACATTTCGGCCCCTGAATGAGACCTTATGAGATTCTGTGCAGCCGACGGCGATGAGACATACAAGGGTTACGCTCAATCGTTTTACAACGATAGGCCTTCCGGGCTTCTTCAAAATGAATAGCATCAAGCCTGTGCCCGCTTCAACGCTAAATATGGGCTCTTTTTAGATAAAGATGAAGGTCGCTGACTTTGTACAGTGCGTGGAGACTTTCTTGGTCTTGGCCGACGGAAGCGGGTCCTCTTGATTGTGGCCAACCTCGCTGTTCACGGTGATCCTTTGCAAGTGACAACGAGTAAAGGTCAGCTTGATGGTGCCAATGGTCAAAGGTGCCGCCGAAGCCTTCTCCTCGTTGCTGCTGCCCGGTGGGTAGATGGAGGTCGACCTCTCGAAGATGAAGTCCTGCGATTTGGAGCCGTCCTTGGTGTACGGGACCGAACCAATTCCGCCTTCCCGAATGTGTTCATGAGCGCAAAGGGCTCTGCCGACCTTGATCTTGCCATCGACGACAAGGGAGACGGAATAGTCGTGCCTGTTATCCGGCTATTGCCTAACATCAGCCTCGTGTGGGAGGAGAACGCCGAGTAGAACGTACGACGAAGTATCTGACCGAGAACTTGCGGCCCTCGACGGCCTCCAGAAAGCCCAGAGCCTTGTCGCCGTCCCTTTCGGCTCTCAGCTCTCGAAGCGACTCCCCTCCTTGGCCCCGCAGGCAGACCCAAGCCTTGATGCCACCGACTTCGAGCATGCGAAGAACAGGGTGCCCAGGCAGTCGCGGAAGAAGAGGCCCAGAAGGCAAGTCGAACCGCGAGAACAAAGGGGAGGGGCTTCGCCCGTACGGTCGTTGAGGGATGTCGCAGAACCAGGACACCCTTGAGCGTCTCGTTCGTCAAGACGCATTTGACGTCACTGGAGGCTCGAACAGGTCGTGGATGTCGGTTTGACCAAACGGGCGACGCCAGGCCGAAAGAGGCATGTTACGTCTTGTGGTGTCTTAGGCTACCACTGTTGGACTTGATGGTCGTAACAGAGCTCAAAATGCTCAGGGTCGGCCGCGCTGCTAGTGGCAAAGCCGTAGAAAGGTGTCACAGCCAGGTCGATGGTCTCGCGGAACAAGGCGGCGATGACATTGGAGAGCCGGTGCCCTGTTTGAGCGAAATCAGGGCAGCTGTTGACCCTGGAGGATCAACATCTTAGTGAGGTTGTGTTCGCCGTGCAAGGTTCAAGGGAACGTACTCTAGAAGCATGGGCTGCAATTCCGAATCCACTAGAAAATCCACGCCGAAGATCTCGAATGCGTTTGGGAGAGGCTTCGAGAGGTAGTGAGCTCGAAGCAGGGGAGAGCAAGGAACTCGGCAAGGCGCACCTGGAACTGCGAGCTCGAGACAGCAGCGGCAAAGAGCTCGCCAGTGATCTCGCATATCGACTTTGTTAGGGTTTGGACCTCTTTTTCTTGTAGAACATGTGGTTGTCCATTGATAGTGCAATCTACACCGACAAGGTCGGCCAGCAGATGAATAGACTGGGCTGACGAGTTTTCGTCTTGCAGGCAGGTGTTGGTCAGGTGGCGCGTGAGGTCTTCCATGTCGTCGTCTGTTGGCTGGGTGTAAGGCTCTGCTGCGAACAGTGCCAGCATTTGCTTGAAGACATAGACCCTGCGACCCCGTTCAGCTTCAGGCTGCCGGAAGCGTGGTGGGCGGGACGGCCAACTCACTTTAATCCGCCAACAGCCAGCACGTACACTCGCAGATGAAATTTGGTCGGTTGAGACTGGGCTGGGATGGCGACTAGCAAAGGATTCGCAACGTAGCGCTGGACCACCCAGTGCCGCATGTGCGTCAAGTTGACCTTGGTGTCCTGCTTCCCCTCTTGTGCTTCTCGAGCCTCGTCCTCCTCGTCCTCTTCACTGTCATCGTCTTGATCAAACTCCTCAAAGATGGCCTCCAGCTGCTCCCGGGTCCGAAACAGCCGAATGCCCTGGCCTTTGTCCGACATGCCAGGCTTGAGCAGCCACCATTGCCGATCGTCACTGTCGAAAGCCTGTTGCAGCTCGTACAGGTCGTCCATGAGCAGCTCGTCCAGGTCATCAGGGTGGCAAAGCTCGAAAGGCCGGGTGAGAGGAGTGGCCTTGGCCAGGATGGAGTTCGGCCTCTTTGCTGTGTACTGAGCTATCGTCGTAGGCAACTGGTGTTTCCTTATTAGGCTCTGTTTGAATACATTTGAGGTCGGCTTCAAAGGCAAAACGATGGAGCCAGTTTGCCGGTCCGCACCTTTCGAATCACGTAGGAGTTGGCCAGGCGGAGCGGCTCATCCAGCAAGTCCCAGTTGATCAAGTCATAGTCCGAGAACTGAACATGAGGGGCTGGACAATCCTGGGCAGACGTGAAGACCTGGCAGCCTGGCAATGCGATCTTGAAGGCTTCGATGGCCAAAGTTTTCGTGTAGGCCGAGTAGCTGGGGTAGTCAACGAGCACCTGCAGCTGCTCCAGGGGAAGCTTCGCAACCAAGTCATCCGAAGGCATGCCACGAAGCAGACCGCGAGTTGATGACGGATGCAGTTCGAGGAATCAAACTCGCCCGCGCCTTTCTGTCCGCTGCGTCCAATTGAACGACTTGTGATGCTGCCTGCCTGCCCTGACCACGGCCACTGCCTGTTTGTCCTTGCTGTATCCTGATGGCCCGGGTCTCTGTTGCTGTGCGTTTAGGTGTTGGAAGGCTGAAGGCATCGGCGACCTTTGTTTGTTTGGGCTGCGATGGGCTCAAAACATGGTGTGTTGGGCGCCTGTCTTCTGTGTCCGTACTCTTGATACCATTGCTCATGCGGCAATCGAGATCTGCAGCCCTCACAGCCGCTCCCAAGCGTAATGCGGCTGCAGCCAACTCAGGCCTTGGGCTGTGCTTCAGACCCGGCCTCCTTGGTCGGAGACAACCGTGAAATCGCTTCTGGACCCACACCGCTAGCCTGTGATGCATTCCAACCTTTGGCCGCTATTCGATGGGCTCCCGAAATGCGAAGCCGGTGTACGTCTTGCGCAGGACTGGCCCAACTACGTCTCCTGGTGTGTTCTTACCACCATACGACATGGCCAATCCTGCTGGAATCAACGAGCGCGTTCTCTCCGCCGTCAAGCCCGACTTGCTCGACAAGGTCGTGTTGGTGACGGGGGCTTCCGGCGGCATCGGGAAAGCCATCGCCCTCCGCCTCGCCAGAGACGGCTTCCACGTCGCCATCAACGACATCGCCGCCAAGCAGCAAGCTTGTGAGGAAGTTGCCATCCAGATCAGAGCCATGCCTGGTCGCAAAGCCGGCGTTTTCGTTGGCGGTGGGTTCCTTGGACTCCTGCTTTAGATGGCCAGAGCTGAGAGGTAGTCGAACAGATGTTTCTGAGTTGGCCGAAGTCAAGAAGATCATCGCCGACGTCGTAACAGATCTGGGGTCAATCGACATCTCGATCCAGAACGCGGGCATCATCCAGGTCAAGAGCTACCTCGAGTCAACTGAAGCCGACGTAAGTGGCTATCTTCCTTTGCGTTGGACATCAACCAAATCTGCCTTCAGAGGAAGCGAATAGTCGACGTCAATTTGCACGGCGTCTGGAACGTGGCCATCGAGGCGGCCAGACAGATGGTCAAGCAGGGCCGCGGCGGCAGGATCATCAATGCGGCCTCCATTGCCGCTCTCAAACCAGGCCGCGACGTCGCCTACTACAGCGCTACCAAAGCCGCCGTGAGGAACTTCACAGCCGGGGCCGCTCAGGAATGGGGCGAGCACAACATCCGTGTAGTGAGCTCGCTTCCTCGCGCCCTGATGTCCCGAATGCTGATCTTACTTGCAGAACGCATATGCTCCAGGCGTCGTGGCGACCAACATGTGCAAGTCGTCGCCTGCGCACTGAGATTACCGCATCGAACTCAGCTTAAATCATCACGTAGGGCAAGACATTGACAACGGCGTTGAGGCAAAGTATGGCATCAAGCCAGAAGACAATTTTGGGCGCAGGCTCATCAATGAGGAGTCGTGCTTGAAGCGATTCGGCGAACCCGAGGATGTGGCGCCGGTCGTGAGCTTTCTGTGCGGTCCGGACGCAGAGTACATGACTGGCCAAACCATCGTGGTGGATGGCGGAATCATCTTTCATTAAGCCTTGCAACGGGCAAAACTTCTGTCGTTGTGAATCGGAGTCTTGCCACCTCGGGCCTGCAATCCGACAAAGGCTGGCCGTTTCTTCGCTCAGGAACTCATCACAAGGCGCATGTCAATTCTGCCCTCAGAGCAAAGCGGGCAAGGGCGGAGCGGAGCGGAAGGCGAAAAGATGAAATGAAGGAAAATATTTCTAAATCCATGGATCCCGGGGTGAACAGCGGAGGAGACTCTACAGCTTGGAAAGAAGGAAGGGAGCAAAAAGGGTTGGAGGAAGAGGGAGGCGTAGCCAAAAAAGGAAGGGAGTAAGCCACCCAAATTCAATGCGGACCAAGAGAGAAAGTGTTGTGTGATGCGCCGCCAACACTCCTCCTCCTTCCTTCTTCCTGCGCCCAGTGAGATCGCCCCAAAAGTTTTGTCGTTGATCGGCCGTTTTTTGTGAGGGGTCCAGAGGCTTATTTCTGGACGTTGCCACCGGAAGCGGCGCCGGTCTGGGCAAGGAGGAGCTCCTGGAACTTGTCGTAGAGGCTGTGCGGCCACAAGAGAAAGGTAAGCTTGAATTGTGTCGATTGAACTGCGGGAGCACGTACGACAAGACACCGGCACCGGCAACACCACGGAGAATGTTGGCACCAGCACCCTGCGCGAATCATTAACACAAAGGTCGACATGAGCAGGGAATGGGCGATCAACACACCTTGAAGAGCGATGGGATACCCTCAGCGGCAATGATCTGGCGACCAGCATCGAACATGCCTGCAAGAAATTTGGATCGCATCAGTCCGCGAAATTTGACAGCCGAGGCCAATGCCGCTTACCGTTGTAGTGGACCTTCTCGCCGGAAGTCATCATCATGCGACGACGGATGGTGTCAAGAGGGTAAGAAGCAATGCCAGCAGCAGTGGTGACACCCCAGCCGAGCTGCAACCCGAGTTTAGCCGCTGAACATCGACATCATCAAAAGGCCAAGTAGCTGCATACCATGAAGGAAGCCAAGAAGTTGTTCTGTAGAAGGCACGCATGAGCGACCGGACCGAGAAGAGAAGGAGAAGGGTGGACGAACCTTAAGGGCACCGACGAGGACGACAGGCTTGAGCGAGTCATAGAGACCGAAGTACAGACCGCGGTAGACGACAATGCCGACGACGGAGGGCAAGAAACCGCGGTAGAGACCAGCAACACCATCGGAAGCCAAAGTCTTCCTGTAAACTGTGATTCGTCCAACCGGATTGAGAAACGTTGATTTTTCAAAGGGTATCGAGCAGCTCACCATCCAGCAGACCGTTGAATTGACTGTGGTTCATGACATGCTCAGCATTGATCCGAGAAAGTCAAAGCTGGGGGCAGGCCAACTCACCGCTCGCCGCCCTTCTTGGCGGACTTGTTGTCGTTGGCAAGACGGGTACGGGCGAAGTCGAGCGAGTAGACGAACAAGAGCGAGGTGGCACCGGCGGCACCTCCGGACGCCAAGTTACCGGCAGCCTTTCGGTGGACAAAGGTCAAAATCTGCCCGGCGACGAAAAAACTCTGGGAGATGTTTCAACTCACCCACTTGGCGTAAGACTCCTTCTTGTCGAAGTTCTGTGGGCGACGGCGTGTTTAGACAAAGTCCAATGGCAAAGGCCAAGAAGACAACGCACAAACGCGGCCTTGAAGAAGTCCTTGAACGACAAGTTCAAGGCTTGGGTGGGGAAGTAACGGATGACGTTGGCGGTGTTGCCACGCCAGAAGGAGACGAGGCCCTCGTCGGCGTACGTCTTCTTGGCGCAGTCGATGATGCCCTTGTACGGCTCCGCGAGGCGGCCCGACTTGATCATCTCGCCCTGGTTCTGGACCTGTTCATCCAAGCATTTGGTCAGACAGGCTTCGGTCTGATGGTCAGGGAAGCATGACGAACCAAGAGCTTGATGCGCTCGATGGGAGCGGCCGCGGTCTTGGAGATACCTTATCACGCCGGAAGTTGAGCCTGATGCGTTCCGGGGCAGCCGCGAAAAAGGAGCGCTCACCTGCGGAGACACCGCCGACCTATTGACAGGCAATGGGAGCTACGTGTGAGCTGTGCAGGCGCAGGGGCCAAGGCAGAGGACAAACCATGAAGTCAATCTGCGATCCCGGGCGAGCGAAAATGAGCGCGCGGTTCTGTTGCGCCATTTTTTGGAGGAGCGGCTCACGAAGAAGTCCTTGGGGGTCTTTTGCCTGTTGAACGGAGCAAGGCAGCAGTCAGCATCGGACCTCGAACAGGGCAGCCAGCGACGCGGGTAGCTAGGGCGGGCAGGCATTCTACTCCAGCTTTTTTCTCGGGTAGCCACGCCCCAGCCTCTGCGAGCCCGCGCGCCAGTGGGCCGGGGTGACTCACTTCTTGGACATGATGGGAGATGTACTACTGCTGTGTTTAAAGGAGGAGGAAAGGGGACCAGGAGGTGGGAAACTGGAAACAAAAATTTTGAGGCAGGCAGCGGCGCTTCCCGGAGCGTGGCCTTTGGCTTGTGGTGGGCTCGGTTGGGGCTGGGCCGGCGCGTCTCAGAGTGGCCCAGCAAGCCTCAGGGTGGTGCTTGGGAAAACCCGCGTCCATTCGGAGCACAGCCGAGGAAGCAATAGCTTTGCAACGGGTTACTATCAGCGCTAAGCCTCCGGAAGCTCCCCTCGCTCAATCTGCACCCTGTATCACCTGCCTGTATGTACTGCACTTGTTGCTAGCCTTGAAAGGAATTGCGAGGGGACGAACCGAATGCGGGAATGCATACCTTTGACGCATGCACCGCAATCCTTGCCTGGCGCTGCTGTGGTGGCGCCACCGGCATGCTGGACTCGAGAGCCAATTCTAAATGACTGAGAATGTACATACGATGCTATAGAATGTATCTGGGCAGCTGGATAGTCAAGCGAAGGCCAATAGGGGGTATCGTAGCCTTGAATCTGCTCTTGGTGGCTGGCGGCCAGATCGGAGTCAAGAAACGCATTCCAGGCAGCTTGACGCGCTCTCAGAGGTACACTGGATCAGAACTGGGACAGCAGAGCATGCAGTGAAGGACTGAATCTGTCGGAAACCATCTTCGTCAAAATGTGCCAGTCAACGCAAAGACGCCGTCTCCACATGATCCACTGTTGCTTTGTGCGGTCAAGACAGAGATAGTTGATGCTGCCATGGTCAAGCAAATTACGATTGTCCATCAAGGCAACCAGAAAAGCGCGCATTGACGGCAGCAAGGCAGCCAAAAAATCGACCGAGCAAACTCAAATTCATGCGCCAAGCATTCATGCAAGCTCCCTGCACACCGGTGGCCGACCTCCAAGCGACAATTGCGAGTCGCGAAAGGATAGAGCTGTGTGACAGGCCATTTTCCTCGTGAAATGTGCAAACCCAGGTGTCGCAAGACCCAGAGCGGCCAAAATTTTTGGGAATTCGCAGCGTGCGGGTTTGCGGTTGGCAGGTAGCAGCCAAAGTCTTGAATACATGAGCAATCCGTTCGCCTTATTAGCGAGTACGTCCAGCTTGGCCTGCTACAGCTGGAGCAGGCGCCCTGATTGCTCGCCGCAGACGAGGGCGACTCCGGCGATGAGGGCGTGAGCGTGCCTCAAACCGCCGCCGCCAAAAAGGCTCCAGCCCCGGCAGCAGCAGCGCCCGCCAAGACTGTGCCTGGCCAGCAGCAGCAGCGAGGCAAGCCCGACTACCCAGGCCGGGGCGGCGCTCCTCGCAAGGTGCTCAAGTCGTTCGACTCGCCCGCCGCCAACGACGCCGGCGAGCAGGGCCGGGACTCGAGGACGGCCGAGCGCGGCAGAGGCTCTGGCAAGCCTCGCGGTGGAGGAGGACGGGGCGGCAGGCCTCCTCGCCTTGACCGCCACTCCAACACGGCCAGAGTGTATGTTTTACGCTCCGTTATGTCGACTTTTTGGCGGCTTCCTGACTTTCGTCGACTCTTTTTGCGCTTTCCAGTGATAGCGACAAGCAGGAGAAGCAGGCTTGGGGCGGTGACGACGGCAAGCGTGAGCTCGAGAACGAGCAAAACGGCGAGCTCGACGCAAAGGCCGACCAATCCGGCGTGGCCACCCCCGTCGCTGGCGAGGCCCCATCCACCCCCGCTGCCGCACCCCGCGAAGAGGAGGAGGACAACACCAAGACGTACGACGAGTACCTCGCCGAGCGCGACTCGGTCAGCCTGCTCGAAAAGCTCGGCATCAGCTCGGCCGGCCCCCGCAAGGCCAACGACGGCGCCGACGATGCCCAATGGAAGAACGCCAAGGTGCTGTCCAAGGAAGACGAAGAGGACACCTACTTTGTCGGCTCCAAGGTGAGTTGGTGTGGTGGCCTTACCTTCGACCATTCATTAAAGGCTTCTGCACGTCGTGCCACAGGACGCCAGCAAGGGCCGAAAGCGCCCAACAAAAGAAGGCAAGACTTTCATCGAGGTCGAGCCCCGTTCGATCCGACCCCCTCGCGAGGGCGGCGACCGTGGACGTGGCGGCCGCGGAGGTCGTGGTGGTGATCGCGGTGCACCAAGGGGTGCCCCGAGAGGACGCGGAGCTGCCGGCCGGGGTCAGGCCAGGCCAGCGCCGGTCGACACCTCTGACGAGGGCGCCTTCCCTTCGCTCTCGTAAGCGGGCGTCCACCAAGTCCCGTCAGCTCGACATTGAAATCCCTCAAAATCCCACCTCTCGGTTCCTCTTCTCTGGTCTTTTCGGTCATACTTGCTCTCTCTTCATCCTGGGCGCACCGCTCCTCCCACAGCTTGAACCTCCTCGCCTCCCCCCTTTTCCACGCCTAAGCTTTCTGTTCCCCCGCCTCTTTTTCTGTTTTCGGCATATATGCACCATCTGTTCTGGTTCTCCTTTACCTGCGCTTTGGAGAGGGTGGAGAGCACAAACGTCAGGGGTCAGAAGTGGCGCAAGGTTCAGATGACGGGGAGAGGGCAAAGTTGGCTTGAAGTCTCGACGGAGGAAATATAATGCATTTCTGGATCTACAGACCGTTCCCTGCGTACAACCCTTGAGGAGCAGCGTCAGGACACGATCGGTTTTAAGTCTGGGCTGACCGCGAGCGGCGTCTGCAGGGCAAGGCAAGCTGCTTGTTGGGCATCCGCAACGATTCGATCCATTCCCGCTGGCGTGAGGTGCGCTTTGGGATCGCGGGAAAGATGGGTGAGGATCGCTCCAGCAAAAGAATCGCCGGCGCCAGTCACGCTCTTGATGGCCGAGGGTGGCAAAGGCAACGCTGGGTAGGAGCGGGCGACAAACAAGGTCGTGAAGGGGCCATCAATCGGGGGCTGACGACGCCGAGAGACGGTGGTCCTGTCGTCTTCCCAGTTTCTGAGGATACGTTGTGAGATTAAATCAGACGAATCGTCCGGCGTCGTGTGGAGACAGATCGAGGTGGCCACTATCACGCCTTCTGAGCCTCTCTTGAGCCAGATTGTATCAAACAGAGAGCTCGTGAGCACCAGATCTTCTACTGCGCAGCCAGAGCAAGTCAGCTCAGGTTCAAGCTTTGAGCGAGGCGCATACGTTTCTTTGGCAACTGCCGCCATCCACACTTCGTCGGTCCGAACCAGGCAGTATAAATTGCGCCCAGCTCATGTACGTTTGGGGCGACGTGATTGGACAATCGGCCTTCTGTCCCTGCTGTCCCAACGCGAAGGCTCTTTGAGACAGAGGTCGGCTCGAAGAAAGCTAGCCGATGAGATGAAATCAGACGCGTGTCCTCAGAAGCTTTAGAGGAGCAAGCGTACTGGTTTTGGCAGCCTCTTGGCAACACGAGCGAATCTGCTGTATGGCGGCTGAGGTGAGATTGCCATCGAACGCCACAAGCTTCGCTTCGGTGTTCTTAACAAGCTCTTCTAGCTGGTAAATTATTCAGTACAAGCGAAAGCTGGCAAAGGTCAAGACATCTTACTCCGTTCGGGTCAATCGACTCAACGAGCGCCATGTCTGCCACCCCTCCAATCAAGTCCCCGCTTACATCCAACAGCGAGTTACAAACGGCGGAGCGGCCGTCCGCTGCGCAGTCGAGCTTCTTGAAGGGCAAGCCAAGGTCGGCCATGCTTCTCTCCAAGAGCAAGCCAAAGCTGTCATCCGCGATGGCAGTCGCCAACGTGACATTGGAGCCAAGCCGACGAGCTGCCTCTGCCACATTACGGCCGACGCCTCCTGGTGTGACTTCAACAGTTCCAGGTGCGGTGGTGTGCGCCATTATATCCAGTTTAGAGCCGCTTTTGGCCGTGACGTCGATGGCCGCGCTGCCAATAACCAGCAAGTCCTCGCATCGCCGCGCTGAAGCCTACTGGACAGACCAGCGAGTGAGATTGCGACTGTGAGAAATAGCAAGGATGCGCACACGAAAGCCTCTTCTCGATGTTCGCAGCGCGTTGTAACTCGTAGCGATTTGAGAAGCAACATGCGCATTGTTCTTGATGAGGGCGATGTCTGCACGCCCTAGTTCGATACACAGAAAGCATTTTCTTAAGAACACTAGCCACTCACTGCTGATCACACTAGCACCACCTGACAGCTCCTTCACCCGAGCCAATAGCCAGGGCGTGACCTCTTTGCCACGAGAAGCAATGTTCTGCTCTTCTGACTCTGCAACAGCCCGCTCTACGGCTTCTTGGATGTGAGCTGCCCTAGTTTCTTCGGACGAAGGGATCGGATTGGCCAGCAGCGTGCCGGCCTGCATGAGGAGGTCTTCCCCAGCGACGAGAAGCTCGGCGGCAGCTTGTGGATCGGGGACCGAGTGAGGACTCGAGAAACCGGACTTGGCGCTATAAAAAGCGGGAAAGTCGTTTGATGGCCCGACTGTTGCCACCGTCACCCCTTGTGTCTCCAGATATTCTAAAGTCAGCCCGATCTGAAAATCCGCCGTCAGCTAGTCTCGGAGGTATATCCAGAATCCTACATCGAGGATGCTCTGCTCTGACAGTCTTAGCAGGACGCGTGCGGAGAACGTGAAACCATACCTTGGCCCCAGCGCAGACAACTGCCGTGTCGCGCAATGCAAGCTCAGTCTGAAAATGGCATGAACTCGTGCTCGCAGTCTACCACATAACACTTACCAAATCCGCTGAGATGTCGAAGGATTTGCCAGCATTCCGATGGACGCCGCCTATGCCCCCAGTGCAGAAGACCTTGATGCCGACCAAATGCGAGAGGTAAACGGAGGCCGCCACAGTTGTCGAGCCGTGTTGCTTTGAGGCGACAGCGACAGGAAGGTCTCTTCGAGAGAGCTTTTGGGCTTTGCCGCTGAACACTAGGTCCTCGAGCTGCTTGGGCGACAGACCAGCGTGAATGAAGCCGGAAAGAATGCCAAAGGTGCAAGGGACCGCTCCATGAGATCGCACGATCTCTTCTAGTTCTAGCGGAACAGCAACGGCATGATCGAGAGGGAGGCCGTGTGTGGCAATCGTCGATTCCAGCGACACCAAGGGCAGGCCTTTTTGAAGAGCATGTTCGACCTCTTCGCTGAGGACGACTGGCGGCGACTGAGCCAGCCGCGCTCGCGCTGAATGGAGCAGACGTCTGAATAGGAAGCGACCAGACATCACAGCAGTGAGAATTGCATGCGGTCGAGGATTAGGCGGTGGCGGCTGCTCTCCAACCCATCCGGAACTCTCTTGGTCCTGCTCGGCCACCTTGATATCAGCCACCCTCAGTATCACTTTCTGTCGCTGAAATGGACTTGTACGATGTGCGGCTGGCCTGACATGGATCACAGGGCTCTGCACAACAGCATCGCGTTCCCTCTCTTCCGTTCTGCCTGCGTCTGACCTTGTCTTCCCATCGTCCTGCTCCTACTTCCATGCTTTAAAACTGCAAGAAATGAGTGAAGAAAAACTCAAAGAGCCCGCTCTTCGCCGGACCTTGCGATGGCTCTTCCACCGAAGCCAATTCACCACTTTCGGAGCCGGAATCGGGGCGTTTGCTGTCGCCTCTGTACTGCATTCAATCCATTGGAAGCACCGATGGGTGGAACGCCTGGCAATGGCATTCTGGGGGCTGGACTGCGCCTTGTTCGCGGTCACGCTGGTAACTCTCCCTTGATGCCGGCCGTCGCTCGCTCATCTTACCTGCCGGAGCAGCCTTTCATCCTTTATCGTGTCGTCGTTAACCGAAATCGTCTCCACGACTTCGTCCAAGAGCCGCATTCGGCCATCTTTGTGCCTTTGGCTGTACTCGGCCTTGGGACAGTCTTCTTGGGCGTGCTCATCTTCCACGACGAACTGAACATTGTCCACACCGGTCGTTTGGCGGCTTTGTATTGGACCTACACCGCCATAGCGGACTCTCTGACTCCGCCCCTCCTTTTCATCTGGTTCGCGGCCCAGACGAACGTCAACATCCGCAACTTTGCTCTCACCGGCATCTTCATCCTTTTTCCTTTCCTCTTCAATGGAGTAGGTCGCACACGCACATTATCTCTTTTTCTCGCGTCTCAAGATTTAAACTATGCGTTCTAGCTGTTGGCGATCAACACGTTGCCAGTTCTTGCGCCCACATCGGCTTCCGCTCTTCCAATATTGCTAGTCGCTTATTGCCATCTAGGAGGCGGCATGTGTGTGGCCATGTCATTCAGTAGGTCTAAAGCTCAGCGATGGCAAGCCAATAGTGGTTGAGAGCAAATGCAGTCATCATCTACATCTACCGATGCTTGCGGTTTGGCTTTCCGAGAGGGCCAACTGCCGGATCAGCTTTCATTACCACTGGACCACCTTCTTTCGGTGAGCATCGCCGCAGGCTTTCGCTCCCGAGGTTTGCTCTGATTCCAAGCCAAAGGCGCTCTGGCCTTTTTGCAGCTGGCAAAATACGGAATGGACATACTCCCAGCCAACACACCAATAACAGCTGCTCAAGCCGAGATCATTTATTTTGCTACCGTCCCGTTCGCGCTTGCCTTCTGGGCCCTGGCAGTTTTCCTTTACATTTTCGCTCTTGTGCCTTGGCTCTGGACCTTCTGGGATCACGTTCGCTTAAATCCGTGTGTCTCATTGATATCAGTTAATGGGTCCGACTTGCTGATGACGCCTCGACAGTGGGGGAGGTTGGGCTACGCTATTTCCCTGTTCTGGCTTCATCAATCTCAGCATAGCTTTCGGCGACCTCTTCGGAGCACCTGGCTTTTACATCTTGCAAGCCATCTTTGCTGGCTGGATCGGAATTCAGTTCTGCGTCCTGTTTGGCGCCTGGATTTGGCGCCTGTTCAACAAAGCAGACCCGGTGAGCATTACGGTGGCCAAAGTCGCGGCACTTTGTCTTAGACCTCGTCGCAAGGGGATTATAAGTGCGCGTATGGAGGCGTGGAGTTCTCTTACGGTGTTTTGGGAGGCGGACAAGTTGGCGGATGAGGCGGAACGCAAGTACCTCGAGAGTCATTCGAGGGTACAGACCACCACCATGGCTTGAAACGGACTTTGTACACCAATGACTGTAGATTCCAGATTAAAATGAAGCCCGCTTTGCGAGATTACTGTTTGCTTTCTCCTTGCGTTTCCCCCAAATCCGCCGATTTCTGATTCCCAGGGCTATCAGAAGGGCTCCACGAACTGCTATCGACGCGCCCTTCAATCTTCCTTGTCGTACATCTTCTCTTCCAGCTCGCCGTAGATGTCGCGGATTTGCTCCCCACTCTTGTAGAGGTTCCACGAGACCGCCATGCGTGTGCTGCGGGTATGAACGCTCAGCATCTGCAGACGGCAAGGTCTAGGGACGTTACACACTTGAGGAAGAAGTAATAGCGCGAAAAGTCGTCGGACCCTGCTCGTACATGAGAACCTTCAAGTGAGCTAAAGCTGGAGCAAAGCTCACTCAAGACCGCTCGCCCTTCTTCGGTTTGAGCTAGCCTTGAGCTCAGAATGAGACAGTCGCGCTGCAAGCTTCCAGCGACGGTGCCCATGAATCCGGGGAACTCGCGGGGAAGCGTTTGCTGAGAGAAAGAGGCGAGTCAGCTTGTGCATCATACGGTATGATGATCAGAAGCTCAAACCTTGGTGTTCAGAGAATTGGCAAGTCTAACGATGATGAAGGTTAGGAAGTGGTTTTGAATCAGAAGAGAGGCAAGCCGCACAGGTACAATTGAAGCTTGTTGAAACGACGAGCGATGGTTCTATAGGTCGCAAGTGGCTCGTAGAACTCTTCGCGCAGACTGGACAACAAATCGCTGTCAGTACAATACCAGAGGAAAATGTGAGCGAAACTGCCGACGTTTTATTTTCTTTGATGCCCATGATGGCAATCCGACCTTCTCTGTAGCGATCCAGGATGACTTGCATGCTGCGGGAACAGGTTGAATAGCATTTAGAATGATAGTTAGATGTCACTGACTGCTTGATCAAGGTGCCGATTGCTTTTGCGTTGAACGACCGTACCAGTGCGGGCTCCACCGACGAAAATCTGGTAGCAAACTCTTAGAACGTTGACATCGTGTACACTGATGGAATGATACGGACTTCATCAGCGGCATCAGCTCAATGATCTGGCCTTGGATGTGAATCTCGCGCTTCCGGAGGTCGTCCAAAACCGTGGCGAGAGCTCTTTTGGTGGCTTCGTCGGCTCCGTCTTTGAGAGACGAGCTGTGCACGTTGAATACTTTGCGAAAGATCATTTCGTAGATCAGGAAGTCCGTGAAGATGTGACCCATTGCCTTGCGCAAGACGCGCCGAGCAGGGCGGCGTAGCAGGACCTGGAGAATCGTTAGGGACCAAAACCCGGGGAGTCACTTTGTCAGAAGCTACACACAATTTGAAAAATGAAAGCGAGAGCCATTGCGAGCGTCATGGCGCAAAGAACTCGAGCGGCGCGCAGCTGCAAGATCTAAAGCGTTAGCTCGAAGCTGTGCGCTAAGCAATTGGCATCGTACAGGCGGACCACTGCATATTGAACATTGAGTCACGGTCCTCGGTCAAGAGCAAGTAGGACAGACTCGAAGCCAGGAACATTTTCGTAGGTGACCTCGGTGACCACCAGCACGCCCAGCGCATTCATCGCCAAAAGAGCGCCAGGAAAGAACATCTGCGGGGTAAGGATTCATGGGAAGAAAGAGCAGAAAAGAAGACTGGGACGGACTGGCTTAGTGTAGATGATGTACTGGCCAGGGATCGATAGGAGGAGCGAAAAGCAAGTAATCCCGTACGGGTTGTACTTATAACCACCAACGTTTTTGAAGATCTCCAGTACGACCATGCCGAAGATGGCGCCGATGCCGGTGCCCAAAATTTGAAGCATAAAGGTGAAAAACGATTGCCCCAGGACTGCGTGAATGGATTAGGGACTACCAGGACAATTCTGGGACGTTCACGCGCCAAAATTCATGCCCACCACGATCGTGATAAGTCCGCTAGTCAAGCCATATTTGTTAAAGAACGGCCTCGCGGAAGGGGCCAGCAGCAGAACGGCAAACACCATCGCTTGAGCACCCAATAAGTCTGAAGCCTCCCGATCAAAAAGAGCGCCAGAACGCACTAGCAAGCATTGTCTTGAACGCATAGAGGGATCGCTCGGACATGAAGAACAGCTCGACGTCCTTGTAGCCGGCCCAGAAGCGGTTCCATGCCGTCATCTTTTGAGTCGAGCGCTCGTCGCCTCCGAGCATTGCCAACGCCTCTTGTTGTGACATTGGCTCGGACTCTGACCTTTTTTGCTTGCGGAATAAAGCCAGCAGAGGAGCCGTCAGAGTCTCGACAAAGTGAAATTTGATGCCCGCTTTGGCCTTGCGCGCTGAAGAAATCAGGTCGTGCAGCTCGACGACTTGGTCGATGAACTGGTCGAACCCGAACAAGAACGACTTCATGCGCATCACTGAGAGCTCGAAGCGCGCAGCCGGCGTCATTTCGCCGCCAGCTTTCCAGAACCCCTCTTCTTCGTTCTCAGTCATTTGGCGCTGCGATATTTGCGGCTGCTCAAGCGACAAGGAAGCTGTGGGATCTTCGAGAGTGCCGGAAGCGAGGAGGTCGGCCGCCTTTTTGTTCTCGATATCTTTGAAGGCGAGCCACGCCTGCTTGAGATTTTCGACCACGTCCAAATCTTTGTCTGACGAGCTGGAAGACGAGGGTGGCTTGGCTTCGCTGGGTTTCTCGCTCTTGTCGTCGGTAGAGCTCTGTTCAGCCGCCTCGCACTCGCGGTTTAGGCGGTCTTGCACGGATTGCATTTGGTTCTCGAGGTCTTCAGGGTTCGAAGTGCCACGTCGGGAGAGGTCATCGTCTGGTTGATCATCTAGGTCCATGAAGTCCTGGTATTTGGAATCGAACGGCGCCTGAAAGCAGATCAGCCGCTTATAGGGAAAGCGTGCTTCAAGGAACAACTTGCCACATGGTCGACTGAGAGGTCCTTGGTGATGTCGATGAACAGCAGATGGATCGCCTTGCGGAGTCGCTGGCGAGGTCCGCTCAAGCCCTCCGAGAGAAAATCTTGTCGGAATGTTTCGAGGACCGGCCCTTCGAATGCATCCAAAGAGCTCAAACCGGACGACATGGCGATCAGAGCAGCCTGCATCATCTTGACTTTGACGATCCACTTGTTGTAGTCCGCCATGCTGTACTTTGACCAGTTGATCTCAAAGCCCGTCGCCGCCAACTTCATTCCGAGGAAGGCGTAATCGGCGCGAATTCCCGCCTGAAGCCTTTGGCGCGCCCCTTTCTCTTCAGCGGTCGCCTCCAAGGCGTAAGTCTTGTTGAGTATGTCGGAAAACGTGGCGGCATTCTTGATGCTGCCAACGAGCATGGTGCGCAGCTCTTTCTCGCACGTTGTGGGATACACCACCACGTTGACGAAGAGCACAATGGCCCCACCGAAGAGGTAGGCTTTGAGGTAGTCCTCCAAGTAAGGCGGGTCGAAACCGTTTTCCAGGACTGGAACCATTTAAGCCGGAACCAAAAGGATCGCAAAGTGAAGCACTTGCAAGACGTGTAGATGCCAGAGAAGGCAACCAGAATGCCCAATAAGCTGAATGCAAAGAACTTGAGGCCTCCGGCTGTAGGTCCAAAGGGTATTAGCTGGGACCGAGACGGGGAGGCCTGCGACTTTCCTTTGATATAGGCAAAGAGGTAAAGGATGATGGCGAGGATGATGCCTTGGGCCACAGGCGCGTGGACGAGCTTAGCAAGGATCAGAAAGCCCAGCGCACCCAAACACATGCCCGCGTCTGTTCAACGAACGGGGTTTGAGATTTCTGGAAACCAACAACTCCATAGCGGAAGGCGCACAGGCGAAGACCAAGGCCACGACGACTTCTCCGATCGATTTTCCCGCAAACCCAGCAATAGCCACTAAAAACATGCCGTTGGCCACGACGGGGAACCTGTTTATGCTCTGAGAAAAGGAACCATGGCAGCATTATGGAGCTCACGAATAGACATTCCGGTAGCCTTTTAAGAACCAAAGACTGTCGAAATGCGGGCAATAAGAATTGTGCTCTGCTCTGGAGCAAATGAGGAGAGGAGCAAACATCATGGCAATTTGGTAGGCCAGGACGCCCTTGAAGCTGTGGATCGCTATCAATGATGTGGTACGGTCCTCTGAGCAGCGTGCTTACATTCGAATGCCATCCATGGAGAAAAGAGTCTAAATCAGGGGAAACCTATCAAAACAAGCGATGGGTGCCCGAAGCAGAGGAATTCCCGCACCTTGCGCACCCCGCGCAACGTGGCCTTGATGTCCATCTTGCGCAGAGAGCCTTGAGGCCTCGCCAAGAACAGCTGGTCGTGGTACGGGCGCACACTCGGCGCACACTCGGGGAGCCACATGGCTTTGGGGCGAAAGTCCGGTCCTTAGGTCCGGCTACGGCGCGTGGCGACGGCCGCAAAGTGGGTTTGGAGGTGGACGACGAAATGACACACAAAATTTTAGTCGGCAGCTTTTCGAAGCACCTCCAAGTTCTCACCTTTGACAGCTTGCTCAAGACACTCAGCTTGGAAACAATCACCAACGAGCCGCTTCCAGCTGCGACTTGGATTGCGCCCACAGCCCAGCATAACTTGTTCTATGGAATGCAGGCGCTGCCAGGGGCGGCTGGACAAATAACTTCCTTCTCTTTGGACACGTCCGCTTGGCCCAAGGTCGACCTTCGGCTGAAAAGCTCCCTCAGCTCTAATGGGCTTGATCCTTGCCACGGCGCTACGAGCCCAGATGGCTCTGATATTCTCGTGGTCAACGTAGGTCCCAAGTCATCTATTCATTACAAGCTCTGCCGTAAACCGCTGTCCATAAAGTACGATGGCAGCAATGTGACTGGCGCCGCGCTCACCGCTGGCGGTGCCTTCGAGCAGCCTTACACGATCGACTTCCAACCTCAATTCGAATCCTTCGATGCAAGACCCTTCCCCAATAATGGGCAGCGCAAGGAGGCCGCCACGAGACCCGACAGGCAAGAAGCGGCCCATCCACATGGCGCTTTCTTTCACGCTTCCACGAGTACATGGATTGTCACCGATCTAGGAAGCGACAAGCTTGTGTTTGTGAAGGACGGAAAGGTCACCGGCTCGGGGTTCTGTCACCTGGCCGACGGCCCTCGCCACCTCGCAATGCACCCTGCCGGTATGTTGACACTGTTTTCCCCTGCACAGCTTTAAAGCTCAA
This sequence comes from Cystobasidiopsis lactophilus, assembly GCA_001599975.1. Classification (NCBI taxonomy): domain Eukaryota; kingdom Fungi; phylum Basidiomycota; class Agaricostilbomycetes; order Agaricostilbales; family Chionosphaeraceae; genus Cystobasidiopsis; species Cystobasidiopsis lactophilus. The sequence continues at coordinate 113,664 of BCIO01000008.1, read as the reverse complement.
CTTAAGATCTTAGGCTCCGTTGTATACGTTTTGAACGAGCTCAGCAATACGGTCTCGATCTATGGGCTCGTGATCGAAAGCGACTCGCTCACCTCCACCCATTTCATTGCTACTTCGTCCGTGCTCCCACGAGGCTCTTCTGGAAAGGGAATGAGCGCCTCTGCCATTCTTATCACGCCCGACTCAAAGCATCTCTATGTCACCAACCGCGACGAGGGCCACCCCGAAGGCGATGTGCTTGTTGCGTTTTCAATCTCAGCGGACGGCAAAAGTATTGAGCGCATTCAGGAGGTGTGCCACCAGCTCTGACAGTCTTGAGTACGCTGAACACGCTTGTCTGCTAGTTTCGGACGGGGTTTCGCCACCCCCGGGGAGCGGCCTTGTTAAGCCAGGGTCAATTTCTTATCACCGGTTCAAGCAAAGAGAAGGGCGCGGCAGTATACGAGCGTGACTTTATGACTGGAAGGCTGACCGAGGTTGCTCGGAATCAAGAGGTTCAAACACCGAGTTGTTTCGTAGAATTGCAATAGCGACCTTGTGCAAAGATGATCTTCCTCGGATCCTCTTGCGGTCCGCTTTCAGAGCGCAGCGATGCATTCAATCTCGACATCGACCTGAAGGGGATCACATCAGACGACAGGAGGAGATGGCAAAACATAGCCTCACATCGCGAGGCAAGCGCGCTGCCTGGACGCAAGTCCTGGCCGGGAGCTGGTCGCAGAACTTCCTGAAGACACTGTGAGCACGACTAAATTAGTTCCCTGTGCAGTAACTACGCGCTAAGTAGACAAACGATTCGTATCCGACTGTGCCAGATCGCAAGTTAAGAGCAGAAACTGAGAATGATAGCAACGACGCACCGTTGACCTCGTCAAAATCGTTCATGTTGGCCAAGAAGATGTTGACCTTGACGACTGCGCGCAATTTCATCGTAAACATTTTGTCGGCAAAATGGCCCGACATAGTCAAAGCCGAACCTTTCTCCAGTGATGAGCCTTGCGACGTGAGGACAGTTTGCAGGTTGTTCAAGCATTGAATCTGATTGGCGTTAATGAGCCTTACGAACCCATTCGGGCGTTCGATGGGCCTACAGCATGTTCGCGTGGGCCACCGGGAACAATTTTGGCATCACCGTCCACAGGCTAGCGAAGCGACAATCTGGGTCAGCTCTCCCGTGGCACACATTTAAGAAAGCATACAATTTGACCAGAGCAGAAGATCAGGCCGGGGACCTTGACGGCGTGGGCTGTTGAGCCAGTTGAGCTCGCGTCACTGCTTGTTTAATGAATCGCCACCACGCACAGTAGAAGGTGGCCTTGGGCAGGCCATCGGCAAAGACTTTCTCGACAGACATGTCTGCTTGCTTGTGCGGTAAAGAGGGGTCAAAATTGAGAGCACACGGTGGTGGAGGACAGAAACCCACCAAGGCATGTGGAAATTTCGTTGACCCAAGCGACGAAGCGCGGTAACTTGACCACGGCGCATAGTCTTGCCTCACCTCTGGTCACTGCTGCCAAGATGACTGTTTTCAATGGCCCGCAAGAAATGCCCTCCAAGGCCGCGCTCAAGAAGCTGTTTGTCGGCCAGCGCTTGAACGACATCCAGACCCCTCAGCTGGTGATCGATCGCAAGGTCTTCGCCAAGAACTGCAAGAAGATGGATGAGTCTGTTAAGAAGCTGGGCTGGGAGGTAAGGCGTTCTACGCAAGTCCACCAGCAACAAGCTCATGCTCGGCTCAGTTCCGTGCTCACATCAAGACCCACAAGGCTCCCGAGGGCGCTCAATTACAATGCCAGGAAACAGGTCCGAAGATAATTTGCAGCACTCTACCCGAGATGTGAGGCGGCCCAGCCACTTCCTATCTTCCATTCGCTCATGTGCGGTTCTTATGTAGTTGGGGTGTCATCAACGCTGGCTTGATTTCTGATAGCACAGTCTCAGATGTGAGTAGCTTCTGCTTCGATTCGATCAGCAGCCTCTGATGCTGGTGCTGTGTCAGGTGCTGTACAGCATGCCGCTGCCCATCAAGCTCTTGCCCGAGCTGGCACGGATCAAGGCCATTTTGGAGGAACAAGGAGGATGCTTGCGCCTGTTAATCGATCACCCTGCGCAATTGGTAAGTGCCGACTGGGTGTCCTGACCGGCGCTAGATGTTTATATTTCGCCACAGGACGGGCTTCTCCAGCATGAAGCGGACAAGGAGTCCGCCAAGAAGTGGTCGGCCTTCTTGAAGATTGATATGGGCACGAAGTGAGCTCGACCCTTCTCGATTTAAGCTGCGGCCGCCAAGCCCCTTGACAAACAGGCGAGCCGGTCTTCCGCCGACGAACCCCGCCATGGTGGAACTCATGCGCGCCGCCTTGAAAGCGAGCGACACTCTCGAGCTTTTCGGGACCTACACACACGCCTCCTTCTCTTACGGATCCAAAGATGCCGCCACGGCCGTTGCCTATCTGAAGCAAGAGGTGTCGACGGCCAACGAGTGCGCCAAACTGCTGCAAAAGGTCGCGGCGGAGGAGCAGGTCCAGCTGCCATCACTTTTGCGTATTGCAGTCGGTGCAACACCGACAGCACACGCTGCGGCCGAGATCAGGACCTCCTTCCAGGACTTAAATCTGGTTGGCGTGGTCGAACTACACGCGGGCAACTATGCGCTGTTGGATTCGCAACAGCTGGCTACCTCACTTGTCAAGGTCGAAGACTGCGCATTGACGGTAACAGCGACCGTCATCTCTGTGTACCCCGAGCGAGTCGAAGCCTTGTGCGACGCGGGCGCAATCGCGATGTCCAAGGACGTAGGACCGTCGCCGGGGTTCGGTCCAGTCTTGAACCCAGAGCTCGAAGGTTGGATATTGGGGCGCACCAGTCAAGAGCATGGCATTCTAACATTCACCGGCGCCTCTCCGAACAAGCTGCCTACGATCGGCGAGCAAGTTCGCCTCTGCCCTCAGCACGCGTGCCTTACTGCCGCCCAGCACGCTCATTTCTTGGTTGTTGATGGCTCAGATGAAGTTGTAGACGTCTGGGTTCCGACCAAAGGGTGGTGATAGGCATGTAAACTGGGTGGCAAATTCTATGTACAGCGCAGTCATGAACCCATGAGATCTTTCTGTAGCCCAGCATTTCCTGCGCACTGCATCGACTGTCAGATGAGTCCTCAAGCACTTGGGTGCTTTCGCTACTCACCAAGCCGCCATCCACTCTGAGAGTGATCCCCGTAATCCAAGCTGCCTCGGAAGAGGACAAGAAGAACACGGCGTTGGCACTTTGAGGCGTAAGCTAATGGTTTTGGGGTGGTTGGAGAGTACTCACATGTCCTCTGGTTCCCCAATGTGGCCGAGCGGGTAGTACTTCTTCAAGTTCACCAACGTCTGTGGGTTCTCGGCGATTCGATGCTTCCACGCGTCTGAATTGATAGTACCAGGAGCCACACAGCAAGCTCGAATGCCATTGGGGCCGTACCGCACAGCAAGATTCTCCGTCAAGTTGATGACGCCGCTGAGACACCACGGTTTTAGACAGTCCCCAGAGTTTGGTCAAACAGACTGACGCTTTCGCAGCTCCATACGCTTCTTCTCCTAAGCCAGTCACGCCATTGACGCTGGAGATGGAGACTATGACGCCTTGTTGGCGTTCTAGAAAGTGTGGCAAAACGGCTTTGGTGACCATGTAAACGCTTTTGAGAGCCAAGACGACGTTCTTGTCCCAGACTTCTTCGGTCAAAGCCATGATGTCGGTCCCCAGCGAAGCAGCGGCGTTGTTGACCAATACGTCGATTTGACCCAGCTCGGTAAAGATGGCCTTGACGGCTGTCTGCGATTCTCTTTCAGGACCACTTACTCCCAGATGTCAGAGAGTATGATGTACCTCAATGCTGGTCGAAGAACAGACGTCTGGGGAGATCTGGGTGAGCGGGACCGCGATGGTGCTGATAGGACAACATCTTACCCATTATCGCCGTAAAGCATGAACCTCCTGCTTCTTGAACGAGACCAGCAGTCACTTTGAGCGCATCTTCTTTGATGTCAGTGGCGGCCACCGCATAGCCGGCCGTTGCAAAGCGGACCGATGTCGCCTGGCCTATGCCTGACTGTGGCGGGTGGGCTTTAAGGTAGGTTTGGTTGTCTGCATACTTCAGCAACTTACTCCTGCACCAGTTATCAATACGACCTGCTTCATGGTGCTCGAACAGGAGCAAAAGCGTAATGTCATGCTCCGCCCCTCATTAGCCGCGTCGGCCAATCTGCCGACCATGTGCCTTGTCCCAACTCCACCATCTGCTCCCCTTTGTTCATTTTGTGCTAGAGAGTGTCGTCTGCAAATGGAGGATCCCAAATTGAACGCCCTCAGTCCTCACTACGCCGATTACTTGGGCGAGCGCTACGCGGCTCAATATGCAGCTAATATCCAGGGTCAGTCTCCGGTTGAGAAGAAGTCCTTGATTCGGTCTGATAATAGAAATAGGCAAGCGATTGGCACATCAAATGAGCATCGAAGAATACCGGGCCAATCCCGTCTTGCTGGGGTTTGGTGGCGAGCCAGGCGTAAGTGCGCAGCTGAGACCTCTCGTGGCCTTGGCTTACGTCCACTGCAGCCAGAAATTGGTGACATCAAGCCCCTGGAGATGCCGGTGACTAATCCCGCGGGCACGATTCAGCTCAAGGCCTACTACCCATCCACTTTCAAAGCGGGCGATGTGCTCCCTTGTTATCTCAACTTTCACGGGGGTAAGCAGCACTCTTCGTGACTAAGAGGTACTTCGCATTTAACATGGACGCCCCAGGTGGATGGGTGATTGGCAGCATTGACGATGATGCGTCTTTCATCCGCCACGTCGTCAAAGAGACGGGCGCAGTGGCGATCGATGTTGGGTACCGCCTCAGCCCAGAGTTCCGCTACCCAGTTCCTTTGAATGACTGCTGGGAGGCCCTCAAATTTGTGTGTTCGCATGCGGCAGAGTTGGGGGTGGACCCAAAGAGGATTGCTGTGGGCGGGTTCAGTGCTGGAGGCCACATTTCGGCGGTGCTCTCTCAAAGGGCGCGAAACGAAGGACTGGGTGCTATCTGCTTTCAGCTTCTTGTCATTCCGGTTACCGACGCCACCGCACTCGACACCTCGCTTGAAGTCTCAAAGACGACGTAAGTTTTGGGCTTTCGGTAAAGTACAAAGTGAATGATGTTACTCAATTCGCGCTGACCAGCCCTCACAAGTCCTGGACCGGTAAGCTAAAGTTGCCCCTCTGCACGATCCACGCTCACCCTTATCGAATAGAGCATCATGATTGCCCTTTCCTCTCTCATGCTCGAATGTCCTGGTTCTACAAGTACTTCTTGCCGGAGAACCCAACCGAAGAGCTGCTTAGAGATCCTTACCTTTCGCCACTGCTGGCCTCGTCCTTTAAGAATTTGCCACCGGCTTTAGTGGTCCCAGCGGACGTCGATGTCCTCCGAGACGGTGCGTGCGAACATTCTAGTCCATTCTACAACATATCTCACAGACTTGGGCAGAGGGCATAGCGTATGCCAAACGACTAACGGAGGAAGGCGACTCTTGGGTCGAGCTTTGGCACGCCAAGAGAGTCCCTCATCCTTTCCCGCATCAGTACCAGGCCACGGATGTCGCAGTACAGTTTCGAAAGCTAGCTATCAAGAGATTGGCTGAAGCCTTTGCTGGCAAGTTGGCGGTCAAGGAGTTCATCTCCAATGTCTGATTGTATCGGGCTTCCCCCTGTCCCCTTCTTGGTATCGAGTAGACACTACGGATACGGTGAACTCGAGAGATTAACAATGTCCCGTGCAATTCAGACGCAGTGTCACTTGGTCGAGGTCACGTCACTTCTGTGATGACATGCCCATGCATATGTTCAATGCGACCCCGGAAACGAAATTAAAGTAATTTACAGGTGTAAGATGCGGCGAAACCACGACCGTGGAGACTGCAGCTTGGTCTCCTCCTCGGCCTCCTGCCCTTGCCGCGACGATTCCACGTTCGGGGTGGTGGGCGCGGAAGAAGTGGACGAGGTCGGCTCCAAGCCAACGTAATAGCTGTTGCCAAGGGACCTTCTCTTGGCTCGGTTTCTAAATGCCTGGCCCCACTCGGACGTCGGAGAGGGTGTGGTGGCCGAGGAAACGGGCAGGTGGGTGGATTGGGAGCGCCGGTGGGCGTTGACGCGCGGCGGCAACGAGGCGGTAGATGAGGGTAAAGAGTACTCGTGTGATGAGTGCGGCTGCGAGAAGTGACGATGAGAAGCAGGCCGGATGGCGAAACCGGGACTCGAGGCGGAAATCCCAATGGCGAGGCCCGGCGGTTGGTCCGTCAGCATCCTCTTTAGCGCAATCAAGGTCGACTCTCTGTGCCGTCTCTTCTTAGTGTCTTCTGTTTCTGAGTCCGACATATGGCGATAGGCGTCGGGAGATTGCGAGAGCAGAGGCGAAGTCTCGTCAACGTCCTCCGAGTCGACATCAGAATCGCCATCTCCAGGTTCGGGAAGAGCGTCGGGCTTGAGAGAGACGGTCCAGACCCCGAGGAGAAGGACGACGATGCCCAGGGTCACCAGACCGATTTGCAAGTCGGAGAGCAGCCGCCACTGGTCGTAGAAAACTGTGCAGCGGTCGACAACCTTTTTAGAACCGAGCGTAGACGAAGCTTCAAATGAATTGGACAGCGCACCTAAGCCGTTGAAGATGGATGAAAGGTTGTAGAAGCAGAAGGCCAATGGGCAAATCAAGGTCGGGCCAAGGAGGCGAAGCGACCGATTGAGGTACCAGAGCTGGAGGATAGCGAGGACTAGGAGGATGAAGACGATAGCGTACGACTGCCAGTGTTTGAATTGGTTTTGACCCAGCAAGGTGAGGATCAATAACTCCGTGCCAGTCTTGGCGAATAGCAAGCACAGCCCGGATAAGGTGCCCGAAACTGTTACAGACACACCCTGTTGAACACCAGATGCGCAAAGTGCTCTAGAAGGAGGGTCACGAACCAGAGCCATAAATGATGCCGACCATCAAGCGGGTTTGGGTCAAGTCGGCCGGGTCGTCCAAGTCGGTCTCGACGTAGATGGTGGGCGCAAAGCTGACTTTGCGGACCATGGATTCCCCTTCAGCGTCGCCCGCCTTGACCGAGGTGTTGAGCGGCGGCAATGGTGGCGGGGGCTCGGACCACCTCCTTCCGCCCGATTTCGGCCTGTACGGGATGGTCTCAATCTCCTCCTCCTCGTCCCCGACCTCGCTCTTGCTTTCGCTTCTCGGAGGTCGCAGCGAGAACTCGGCGATGTGGGCCACCACCAAAGTGCCCACCACCGCCACCAGCAAAGCGCCGAGGAAGGCGACGAAGGCCGGCCGCTTGAAAAGTATGAGAAGGGTGGGTAGAGAGTGAGTGGGCTCGGCAATGGTGCCGAAAACGGCGATCATGACGGCCCCTCCTGCGATCAAGGCCGTGCCCAGAATCAAAGTGCGGGAGAAGGAGTCGCCCAGGATGAGCCTGGCAAAGATGGCGTTCCATACTAGCTGTTCGTGGAACAATTCTCCGTGATCAGCGCAAGACAGACGCAGTAAGGAAGCCACCAACAGATACGCCTCCTAAGGGCGCGAGCACCACGATAGGCAGAGCACCCAATTGGAACTGCGAATACACCGACCGACTTCAGAGGACATTCTCTACATGTAGGGCTTGGAAGACTCACGACTGAGCCCAGAGTGTTGCTAGTCACGAAGATCGCAACTGCAGCCAGGAACAGCTCGCGTCAACCTTTCCCTTCTCTCTCTCGCGAAAGTCGCTCTGCCAAGGGATGCAAACTTACAGCCTAGTAACCATAATCTGTTCGCTTGCAAAACTCCATTGGTCAGCCAGCGACCGAGGCATGGCTAGAGGGAGGAACACGACGAACGGTCTTTGAAAGTCCTTCTTGGGCTCCTTGGCCGCCTCGTTTTGGAGGTGCGACTTCCTCTGCAGGGTGAGGCCGAGAGATTGGATGAACGCAGCTGCCAGTCCCACGCCTGCTCGAATCCCGCTTCAGCTCTGCATGAAAAGTGACACGACCGGTCTGCCCGGCATGACAGGAAAGCGGCTGGCAGGGGCACTGACCGATGCCAGTGGCCAAGGCGATGGGCGGCTCGTCTGCCATTTACCCAAGCTGCTCTCTTAACTGCTCGTCTACCAGAGGCAAGTCGAGTCGGACATTGACATTGTCGCGCCGGCTTCAGAGGTCGTTCCTCTCCAACAGCGAGAGCGCCCTCGAAGGTCCACCGCCTCGCTTCGCCTGTCGCTCCCAATGGCCGAAAGCAAAGACTTAGAGTCCATCAAAGTGCGTTGCAGCCAGCCAAACCCAGACTTTCGTCCGCCTTTGTCCCCTGACTTTTGAACGAATTTTCGCAGGCCAGCTTGGCCGAGACGGCGGCCGTGTTCGAAGCGTTCGAGGCGCAGATCCCCTCTCACTTCCTCAGGCCGGCCTCGAGCAGCACCAGCTTCAGCTCGGGCAAGCCGGTCAAGAAGCCCGCCGTGTCCGCCGCCCAGAAAAAAGCTTTTCTCAAGCAAAAGTACTCGCTCGACCCCGCCCAGCCCGCCGGTGAGAAAGTCAAGGGCAGCCAGATCTCAGGCAGCGGCTTGTCCAGGGAGGAGCTCAAGGCCAAGCTGGCGGCTAAGATTGCGGCTTTGGCGGCGGAGAGGGGCTCGGGCAAGCCGAAAGCCAAGGGGAGGGAGGAGCTCATCCAGGAGAGCAAGCGGCAGCAACAGCAGGCCAAGCAGGAGAAGCGCAAGAACAAGCAGAAGAAGGACAAGCCCGTCGTCGAGCCTCCTGCTGACACCAAGAAGGACAAGCAGAAGGAGGTCGTCGTCCCTCCTGCCGCTCCCTCGCCTCCCCCTCCTCAACAACAAGAGGCCGACTTGACTTTCAGCCGCATAGACTTTGCCTCTTCTTCTGCCCTCAAGCCAGTTGACGTGCTTCCTCCATCTCGCCCCTCCAAGTCCAGCAACAAGAAGGACCCGGCCGCCGCTCTGGCCAAGCTCGAAAGCCGCAAAGCCTTCCTGGCCAAGATCACCCCTCAAGCTCGCGAAAGGGCGGAGGAGAAGGACCAGTGGGCGTCGGTGGAAGCGCGCGCGAAAGGGGAGAAAGTGCTGGATGACGAGGGCCGCTTGAAGAAGATGATCAAGAGGCAGGAGAAGGCCAAGTCAAAGTCGCGGACCGCTTGGTGCGTCCACCCTCTCTTCGTACATTTCATTCCGGTGCTCATACAAGGGAGTAATAGGGCGGAGAGGAAAGAAGAGACCAGCTCGCAGCAAGCGGCCCGACAGAAGAAGCGCACCGCCAACATCCAAGCCCGCATCCAGGCCAAGTCGGACCGGAAGAAGGGCATCAAGAAGCCCAAGGTGCCCAAGAACCAGCACGGCAAGAAGAACAAGTCGTTCAAGAAGCCCGACCGTGGGTTTGAAAAGTCCAAGAACGCGAGCGGCGGGGGCAAGGGAGGTGCGGGCGGCAAAGGAGACGGAGGGAAGAAGACGAAGAGCTCCGGGCATGCGGGTCGCAAGGTCTAACAGAGGACATTTGGCTTGGGTTCCAGCGTGCGATTAGACTTTCAATGTACAATCTTTCTCTTTCGCAATGCATGCGTCCATCAGGCAACGCTTCTTGTGACTCGGTGACCATCATCATCTGCTGCTTTGAAGTCAGTGAACCTGACATTGGAGCTAGGGAAGGCCGTCGTGGAGGACCAACGAAGAGCAGACCCAAATTTCAGAATGCGTTCATACAACCGAACGTACCCCAAAGACAGTGAGACTTGCATCCAAGACAGGCACTAAGGGAAGCTGTTCACCATTTCGAAGCCCTGTACGCCAAAGAGAAAGGGCTCTCCCCCAAACCTGTTGTACCTTTGTGAGCCAGACACTAGAATGCGTATTGAGCTTACACGTTTTGTACGTTGAGCAAACAAGAAAGGCGGTGTAGAGTTGGCCTATAAAATGGGCAGGGCTTGTTGGTCTCGCTCACCTCGTCGCTCGAGTCCGCTCGACGCACTCCTCTTCCACCATTGCCATTATTCAGCATCAGCCAGGTTCCTCGACTGAACGAGAATGTGCCCAGTTATAATCCACAATTACTTCTGCCAAACGTGTGGCATCTTATTCCAAGTATACGACGCCATCCAGAGCTATTGCCGCACCCCAGATCCTCCTGCTTGTTACCAATTCGTCGATACAAAGACTCACAGAAGGGGTCATTTTTGTCCGAGGCATACTCCCAAGTGAGAGAGGAGTCAAACGCCGTAGACTCACTATTTTGAGTTCTTGCAATCCGAGGCGACGAAAGGGTTCTCAAGGCGTGATGGAGAGTGAAGTCCAACTACCTTGGATACGTGGACCAATGCAGCTTGAGCATTCGAAAGGAGCTGCTGATACTTGTAGCTCTAAGTCGCCAACGCAAAGACATCGCCCTTGAGCGTCTTGGCGAGCGTGGCTTCGGGCACCGGGAACTCGTTCTCCATCAACCCGCCGTAATATCGGCAATGGCCCCTTTTTCCCGTATGGGAGATCAATTCGAACTCTTCCGGAGTCAAGTCGCGAGATTCATCAACCGCTGAAAGCAAATCGTCAGTCTGGCCATCGGGTGGCAAATTAGCTTCAACCTACCAGCTGCGGCTTTGATGTGGTCGGGGTTAGAGGACATGGTTATTGTGATAGCGCCAAATGCCTTGAGCCATTTGAGCAAGATGGCAGCTGGGGTGACGGTCAAGCCAGACTCCTTAGACAAAGTGGCGGCAAGGTCGGTCAAGACGGGCTCAAGAGGGCCATCCTTGACGTTGCGGGCCTGGGTTATCTACATCAGAGATATTCACAAAGCCAGGAGAGCCGACCGACGATGGGAGCCAAGCCGCCGTATGCGGCGATGCGGATGCCATGCTTTTGCTGAAGTTCAAGGACAGGCTCGAGGTGGTCCAAGACATAGGGACTTTTGATGTGGTTTCTTAATAGATCATATCAGGTAGCAGAAGACGTCACTAACTGGAACTCGATCTGGTTGCAGACGGGAATGTGTTTGGCCTCGCCGAGGATGGCTTCGAAGTCGCAGGGCTGAAAGTTACTGACACCGATCGATCTGGGACCTTGTCAATACGAAGTTGTCGAGAAACATTGGTCGTGCGTACTTGACTTTGCCTTCATCCTTCAACTCCTCCAAGATCTTCCAGCAGGCTAGCAGGTGCTCCGGTTTGCCAGACCCATCCACGGGCACGTACGGGCTGTGAATTAGCCTGGATAACACTTTATTTAATTGGAGTACACGTAAGATTCCAAGGGAACTCGCCATAGATCGGGAATGCGGCCCAATTTTTCAGTGGACGAGGCAATGCAGGAGCGAACTTGATCCAGCGGCAAGGCATCAGCGTTCGCGTTGATTCTGGCGACTTTTCATCAGTCAAAGCAATGTTGATTGTTGTCTTTGCGGACCTGGAAACTGCAAAATGGGATCAGACAGAGAGGGCGGGAGCAGGTTGCCTAGCATGCACGCACTTTTAGAGGTAAGGTAGATGCTGTCCGTCTTCTTTTCCTGTTTGAGAAGTTGTCCAACAAGAGGCTCGACCGATCCATTGCCGTAGAGCTGTGGTTGGGTGTAAGTTAGATGTAGCCCATGTGCGGATTTCTGTGAGGCTTGCCTGGGCAGTGTCCACATGCTCGAAGCCTGAGTCCAGAGCAACCTTTCCAGCACTCAAAAGATCTGGTTGATCGTCAGTCTGAGCCTAAATTTTGAGGGACCAGCGTACCAGAATGCCCTGCCGCCCAAAACGTTATCATGCGCTCTTCTCAGGCGATTGCGCAGTCTGGCTCACCATAAGTTCCGAAAGCCAACCAGGGAGTTTCAGTTCCATCAACCAGCTTGAGCTTGAGCGTCATTGTTGTGCTTGGTGGGCCAGAAGAGAGCCATCTGGAAGCGACCAAGGCTCGAAGCCGCTGCGGCGCGGCTGCACTGAATATGCTCCGGACGCCACTGGAGGTCATGAAGCTAGGGCTGCTAGGGCTGTATCTCTTCACTGTGTGTCAAAGTGTGTGAAAGACCGATTTGGGAAAGCATTGTGTCGCTTTCGCAGACCAAAAGGGCAGATCACCTCTTGGACTTGTTCGACCACTTTCTGTCCCGATCGAAGTGTGGTGCCTACCTGGTTTATCCTGACCTGCTGTGATCCTGTGTTATTTGACTTTGAAGCGGCTCGGATGCCTACGCTGTCATTATGGTCGAAACCCGTGTGCCACCGGCTGTTGTTGCGCAGTGACTGCCGCTGCTGACTCTTCTGTCTTGCGTATTTCGATATTTCAGACTACTCTTTCACGCATTGTTCAGCGCGGTTTCCCTTGCTGTCCAGGCACCGTCCACGAGATTGGCAACAGCCTGTCCACAAATGTCTCCAGTCAGACTCCCATCCTCATCCGTCAGGCCCTGGCCAACGGGAGACATATTGTTTCAGTGTAGTTAGTGCGGTTCCCAGCGTCAACTATATCTAAGAACACGGTCGCAGCCTGTGACATTGCTCCTGTGCGCTGCATTGTCTTTAGACCTACTGTGATCAGAGCTAAACAACATGCAGGGTGCAATCCGAAGCGGTAAGCTGGACCGCAGTACCGACCCTTACATCATCAATGTCATCAATGTCAATAGCAAGGACTCCCAGTGGTTCGAAGTTGCGCGAGTCGACCCATGGCGAGCGCCTCCACGCGAAGGGCTTGGTGGCAAGCGATAAGGCAGAAAGCGTTGGGCCAAAGCTTGACTTGGGGCAGCTAACATGTGCGTCTTGAGCGCTTGGGGGCACTTGATTGAGCCCCGAAGGAGAGAAGCATTCTGGCCAGTCTGCTGGCCGAGTCGTCTCCAACCCTGATTTAGAATCAACCCTACGCCTGCTAAGCCCCTATGCAATTCTAATTCTGTATGAATGCATTGTCTGTGAACTTTCGCGAACCAAGAGGGTAAATCGCCTCTTGGTCTCGAGCAGCCACTTTACCCCGCCTTGATCGCATCCTTCTTTTAGACCTAGAATTGCACCCCTCCAACCAAGATGTACACCCACTATCATGCCGGTAATCTGCTCAACAGGGCGTCATGGATCAGGCAGGACGTAGAGTACATCGTCAAGGCCGCAAAGAACAGCGCGGCCCGCTTTGTGCTGCTTAGCGATCTGAACCCGCTCTGCGAGGGCGACGACAGCGAAGCCAGCAAGAACAAGGACGTCAAGCTGGTGACCGTGGGCTGGGAGCAGGTCAAGGCCTACCTCACTGAGCCGCTGTTCGTCAAGCCAGAGGACGTGAAGCCACCGGGTATGTAGGAGCTCGTGCGGGACGGTCTCCGAAAGCGCTCACACATGTCCGCAGTCTTGATCGAGGCAGAAGAGAAGAAGCCGATTGTTGTGTTCTTGGGCGTCGAGGAAGGGGAGGCCTCCTTGACCCTGCCGGAGAAGAAGGGCGCCGAGAGCACCTACCCGGAAGGCCCGGCGTACTTTGCTTTGGACGCCACCAGCCTCACTAAACTCAAGGAAGATGTAATCGCCCTCAGCAAATCGCCCAAGTCGTCGTCTTTCGTGGACCTCCGCAGCGGGATAAGGTGCCTTTTGTCATTATTCATCCGGCATGCCCCAAAGCTGATTTCGTCCATCAAAGCCGCCTTCCGGCTCACGAAGCTGGTATCTGCAGTGAAGCTAGAGCTTTGATAGACTGGAACAAGCGCAACCGATACTGTGCCGGGTGCGGAGAGCCGACCGCAAGTGTGTGGGCCGGCTGGAAGAAGGCCTGCGTGAACACAAACGACAGCAAGGGACCTTGCATCTCTAAGAAAGGCATTCACAACTTCGTAAGTCGCCATTGTTGCTCTCTCGGCGACTTTGCCTTATATCGATGCTCCAGCAATACCCGCGGACTGAGTGGGTCTCTACACTTTGATTCTTTTTCGAAGTGCTTATGGCTTCTCCAGCCCTGTTTGCATCATGGCTGTGCTGCATCCGACCGAGGACAAGATCCTGCTCGGTCGCAACAAAAGCTGGCCCAAAGGCTTTGTGTGAGTCTGCCTTTCTGGCTGGTGAAGCGGCCGGCTAATTTACAAGGCAACAGGTCTTGTCTTGCTGGATTCTTGGAGCCTGGCGAGAGTATGGAAGAGGCCGTGCGCCGCGAGGTCTGGGAAGAGGCCGGCGTCCGATGCAAGGAGGTCTACTACCACTCTTGCCAGCCCTGGCCCTATCCGAGCTCGCTCATGCTGGGCTTGATCGCCGTCGCTGAGCCGAACCAAGTGATCCGCACCGACTTGGACAACGAGCTGGAACAGGCGATGTGGGTGTCTCGGCAGTTCGTCATCGACGCCTTGGACAACCGCGCCGGCATCTCTCGCCGCGAGATCGAGGAGTTCGATGCGGCCTTCAACGGCGCGAAGAAGGAGGAGCAGCTTCTGACCGACGGGGAGCCCATCAGGCTGCCGCCCAGCTCGTGCGTGGCCCTCTTCTTTAACACCTTGTCGCCTGCCACTCATTTTTCAGATCAAGGGCCATTGCACACGTCCTCATTGCAAGCTGGGCCAGGGGCGATTGGGTCAAGCCCACTAAAGCTTAGAGCACATTGGTTTATCAAGCGGTATCAAAAGTTTCAAGAGATCAGTTATGGATTGTCGTGGTGTCCCTTTGGCTTCCTCCTTTTGCTTGACCTTCTTCCCCCAATAAATAACATGGAACAGAATATGAAAATACGCGGCGGTCCTCCGTCTAAATATACAATTGGGAACCTTTGCAGTCGAATGAATGTTGGCTGTTGAGACAAATAACGATGGGGGAGAACAGTTGGGTGGCGCTTTATTGGACCAAGTACAGTTGGACCTGCGCGTAGCCAACGTCGAGGGCTCCAGTCCATGCGTCGATCTGCGAATGTGTCCGAGTCAGCAGAAGAAAAGAAAGGGAAAAGGCAGGGGGAAGGCGAACATCTCCATTGCCAATGTCGTTCTCGTTCTGACTGAAGGTGACCAGTTGCGAGCTGACGCTGCCGGTGAGCACACCAGTGGATTGGTTGATGAGCCACTGCGGCGCGGGCACCTTGCCCGAGTTGGAGCCGGTGTCGTAGGGGATGACCGAGTAAGGGGCGTCGTTGAGCGGGGGGCCCATGATGATGTAGCACGTATCGGTGGAGTCGTTTGTGCAGAAGTCACCGGTCGAGTCGATCAGCCAGAACAAGCTGGACGGCACGGCCTCGGAACCCTGGGTCTGGATGGTGGCCAAGAGCGGGCCGCCATCGGACGTGTCTCCTCTATAATATGCGCCATTAGTATCAGCCGGCTTGAAAGATCAAGCAGAATGACCTACCCTCCTTGAACGACGAAGATGTTGGACGCATCGGTGACAACAGTCGAAGTCCCGTTGTTCATTTTCGCGTACATCCTATATCAACAGGCCTTTCAGCTACTGCATCTGGTTAGAAAAGAGGCCTAAGAACTACTCACGTTCCTGTAACACCGTCGGCCCAAGAGGTGCCTGTCGGGACGGTAGAGCGCTTGTGCATCGGCGCGGTGGTTCGGGAAGGGACCGGCATGAAGTCTTCCTGCTCCACATCTACCACTCCCACTGTTTCGACCTCGCTATCAGATCCAGCTCAAGCAAGGGAAGGGAGAGACGGAGAACGGACCGTATTCATTTTCGTCCACGACCCCGCTTGCTGCCCTCCGCGAGAAGTCAATGTCGGTCATGGGTGATCGCCTAGCGCCTTTGCGTAACGTGCGCTTGGTTGCTGTGCTTCCAGGTCAGATCTTTCGCCATGGGAGAGAAGAGTAGAAAGTCAACGCACCCGCTGTCATTGACCCTCTCTTTTTCACTGGTGCAGCTAGCGACGGGTTTTCTCCTCCGACTGTGTTCGACTGGCGTTGAGCGGCGGTCATGAAACAATGAGAAGGAGAGAAGGAGGACGCACTTGATCTTGCGACCACGTCGACCAAGGTGTTGGCGGACCTCTTCTTGTCCTGGTAATGGGCGGCATGACCTGCATGCCCTTCTGCTATTGAACCTCGACCAGCGAAATGGTGATGGCCAGCATCGAAAGCGACACCTCCCCGAGCTGCCAAGGGGATGGAACCGGAAAGACCTTGAATGGACATTTTGTTGTTTTTTGTGATGTGATTGATGAGCCGCTCAGCGGTGTGGTGTGTAGTTGTCCAAGTGTTGTGGGGGGTTGACGACAGTAAGGCCTTTGTTCAAACAAAGGGGTTGGCGAGTGATTGTTTGTAGGGTTGGTTCCACTAGGGAAGTAAAAAGCAAGGCAAGCCTCGAGGTGTAGTGTTTGTTCGCGGGGGGATTGGGGATCGAGAGTTTCTGAACTAGCAGAAAGGGTCTCTGAGGTTCGTAGCAGAAGAAGAAGAGGTTTGCAAGACGCAAGGTGAGGGAACAAGCTTTGCTTCGGCCTCGAAAAAAGCCTTTGGCGAGTGGAGGGTAGATTCTACGGCAAACAACCCGGCCTCTCGGTGGACGCGCGCGTGTGGCTGTGGCAAGCAAGCAAGCGGTGCAGCAGGGCCAAGAGCGTGTCATATATGCACGAGATGCGGGCAAACGAGGGGGCACAAAGCAGCAAACGACCATCCAGCCAGAAGACGCGCGCGCAATGGCGAGGCTGGGGGCACCCTGGTTCACATCATCCTCGGAGGGCAGTACGCTAGCAAGTGGCAATGATGATGATGGCCGACGTGGACCAAGGCAGGCAGACAGGAGCAAGTTTGCAATTCGGACCAGCGGTGCTGAAACCAGAGGGGATCGACAGCGCCGCCCGTGCGCTCGTGCTTTGGGGGTCTTGCCCTGTCCGCCACTTTGCACACTCGTTTATAGACGTATTCAAGCAGCCAGCAGCAGCCCAGGGCAGCAGCAGGAAGGCCGCTGAAGCCAGGCGCCACCAAAACATCTAAACAAGGCTTGTGAGACGCGTCGCCGAGTGACCGCTTCTCGCTCGCCTGTTCCACACACTCGGCCACCCAATGGACTCGCTCAAAGGCTTGGGCTTGGGTCTCATTGACGACAGCCTGTCCAGGGTCCAGCACCAGAGCCGGGCCTCGTCCTCCTCCGCGTCGACCTCGTCGCCTTCCTCGTCGCCGAACCCACGCCAGCTGTGCTACTTCACTCCCTTGCTCGAGGCCTCGGGCTCGCCCAGGCTCTCCGTCGACCTGGAAGCGTCTGCCTGCCCCTCCCCAGTGCCGCTCAGCCCGCCGCCGCCGCCCGAGCGTGCGCCGCCGCCTGACAGGTTCAGCATGTTTCGGCGGCGCAAAAAGCCGTCCGAGTCCCTGCCGCACCTCTACTCGCCCAGGATTGGCAGCTTCGTCCCGCCGCCCCAGTACGCAGCAGCAGGGCCCGGGAGGCCGGACAAGGGCAAGAGCCGCGAGGAGCGCCGGAGGCCGTCCATGCGCATGCTCCTCCTCTTGCTCGCCGCCTGCCTCGCCTTCTTGGTCCTCTCCAGCCACCGCCCTTGGTCTCGCACGCGCCGGAAATCCACGCTGGAGCCCACCAACAACCAGCCCAAAGCCGCGGGGGGACAGGGGCCGCAGGCGCGGGACACCCTGGTGCTCTACCGCATCATCGGCAACGACTTGCCACCTAGGCACGCCCCCAACCAGACCATCTCCAACCTCCGCTTCCTCCTCACCCACGAGTCCAACTTCTCCTCCACCTTGCAGCACCCTCATTTAGCGCAGGTCGCACCACTCAACCAGCTCGCGCGCGTCGAAAAGTACTTTGTCCTCAACCGCATCACCTCCGACACCCACCTCCACCGCGTCAAGTCCTTGCTCGAAGAGTTCAAGGTGCCCAAGGAGCGCATCTTGGAGATCCCCTTTGAGTGGGAGGAATACGAGCTCAGGGGCATGCGCTGGGACTCGGGCGTCGCGGACGCCACTTCGCTCTGGGGCATCGGGCGCCCACCGGTGGAGGTGGCCGCCGCGCGCGAGCAAGAGGCAGAAGGCGAGCTACAGGACCAGTCTGTCTCCAACCAGACTTTTGCAGCCAGTTCGTTCCTTGCCCCTTCCCTTAGGCTCCTGTTTTGTTCTTCGTGGGCTCATTATTGCTATCACAATGCACAGTCGAAGCTACGGAGCGCTTGCCAGCTTCCAAAGGCAGTAAGCGCAAGGAGAGCGTGCAGGCCATCGCCAAGCTCCGCGCCATCGACTATACCTTCCACGACAAGAACCTTTACGCCATCAATAATGTGCGTTTCTTTCTTCCTTTGCGCCCTATTTTGGCTCATGGCTGACATGGGGAAACGTGCAGAACGGAGGGCGGAACTTTGCACTGCAGCACGGCCGGGACTTGCCGCACGCCCGCTGGGTCTTCCCCTTGGACGGCAACTGCTTCTTCACCCCGCCCTCCATGATGTCCCTCGTGGCTTCTTTATCCACCGTGGGCGAGGGCTCCTCTCGAAAACGCCACGTCGTCATCCCCATGTCCCGCCTGTTGGACAACGCCGCTTTGCATCCCAACAACACGCTCGACTACGACCCGTCCCAAGCGGAGAAATGGGCACCTGTCGCGCCCGAAGAGCCCCAGCTCGGGTTCCGCTATGACTCAGAGGAGCAGTTCCAGCCCGCCATGCGCTACGGCCGGCGCTCCAAGCTCGAGTTCCTCTGGCGCCTAGGAGCCGTCCCTCGCTCTCGCAACCTAGACAAGCGCACATTGCCCTGGGAGCAGTCCGACAAGGACTTTCTGACGGCCGACACGTTCGCGTCCATCAAGACCAAGATCAAGGACGTCTACCAGACTGCCGGCTACATCGAGTCTGGCTGGGTGTACCGCCTTTTCAGCGGGCATGAGCACCAGGAGCGCTTCACCCCCGAGGCCAGCTCGCTTCGGAGCACGAACCGCATCAAGGGCATCGTCTCCCACTTGGAGCGCCTGGACGAGAAGCTCGCCCGAGGCCACCTTTGCTGGCCCACCGAGCCCGACTGTGGCTTTAACCAGCACCTCACTTGGTCCTGGGACTCGATGGCCTTGTCCGAGCTCAAAAGAGCGTATGAAGAAAAGGAACCGGACGCCATGCGGAGGGTGAGCGAGCTCAAGAGGGAGGCTACATTGGCCGAGAGCGCCATGGTCCAGGGTGGCGGCGAGGGCAAGCGGAAGGGAGCGGCTTTGAGCATCCAGCAGTCGGCCGAGCACGTCTTGACCTTTGCCGTCGTCGGCCACCTCACCGGTTCGACCCACCACCTCGACCTCGCTGTCCGCATCCTCGACGCCCACTTCTTACCCTCCCACGCCCAGGTCAACGCTTGGAACCACCCGCAAGAGCCGCTGGCGTCCAACATCGAAGGCCAGGGCTACGTCTTCCCCTTGGTTGCCGCGCCCGATGTCAGCCCACCACTTTGGTCCGAGCTCGTCCGCCGAGAGGCCGCCGCCGCCCCAGCCTCCTTGCTTCGGAAAGAGCTGCCGTACGACGTGGCTTCGCTGGATCCCACGCCACTGACCGACGCGCTGAGGTTGCTGTCGCAAGACCCGGCCACCAGCGCCCGCCTGTCCAAGCCCGCCATGCACGCCTTGATGTCCGCTCATCTAGCTTGGCTGCTTAGCGACCCAGAAATGGTCCAGCACGCCGAAAAGCCGGCTTCCGTTGAGGCGGCCTTGGCGTACGACTCGCAAGTGGCCGCGTTGGCCTCCTACGTGGACGACATCCGGCTCGTCACCCGCGTTCTCCACCGCGCGCCTTTGCGCTCACCAGACCACGTCCTCCACCCCGTTCTCGAGTCCCGCCTCTCCCACATCCGCGTCTTCCCCCTCGAGACTAGCGCACTGGACAACTTTTACGCCTCGTAGTTCCTGCCTTCTGTTAGGCTTTCGGCATTGTTGGTCGCCTTCGGTCTTTCTCCAAGAGTAGTTGTTCCTTTTTGGGTCTAGACTGTTCCTGGGCTGGCTGGGCCTTTTTTGGTCGTGGACAAGCATTCGTTTATACAGGACACTCCCCCTTCATTCTAGATACCATCCTTCGCATTTTCACACACAATTCTCTTGCATTGTCCAATTGTATTGGGCGCTCCTCTAAGCCACAAGTTTCTCAGAAATCCCACCGGAGCGCGGAGAACGTTGAAGTCGTCAGTGCTCTTTTCCACTCACAACGTCCATCAGCTCTGTGAAAACGATTGCCTGAAGTCTTTCGAAATGCCTGCCTTCGCTGCCTTTTCCGGGCTCTGTCTGCCTGCTGATCTGGAAGCTCAATCGCCTGTTGATTGTCCAATTCCCTAGGCTCTCTTTTCCCAGGATTGAACTTGTCTCACAAGCTCACAACTGGTCATGGCTTTGGGCTTGGATCTCTTCGAATTCCTTTTCCAGGGTTATCGGGGAGGAGACAGATGGGTCCCGTCTACAGGTTGGATCTAGAAAGCACCGACTCTTCATCTCCCGCGGTCGACAGCCTTAATGCTTCATGAAGGACGCACCTGGCCCTATTTCAGCTTTGAATCATGAATTTCTTGCGACTTGGGCCTGCCCCAACTCCCTAGGGGCGAACGTATTCTCTCCCGTGTTCTGAAACTGTGCGGACGTCGAGGTCTTGTCCGTCGAGACCTCACGCCTCGCCCCTGTCGTCCAGGTACAGGCATCTGTTCGCTTCCACGTACAGTCTGTTCTTGACAACTTCTCGACGCCCCTTTGTGCTGGGCTTGATTTTCGGGAGGCCTTTGGCGACGAATCGATGTTGGGTGCCCCTGGAAGGTTGACCGCAAGGGCCTCAAGCTGCACATGCATCCCTCCTTTAAAAGCTTTGACAAAATCTCACGCCCCGTTGTCTGCACGGAGAATCCCCTTCTTTGCTTTGTCTTGGAAATTGGGACCTTTGCACCTCTCTCTTTTCTCTGAACCACGGACTCCTCACCCCTCCAGAGCCAGTGCCCTCAAAGATGGCTGACTACGTCCCCAGAAAGCTCAACGTCCCTGCTACCCACGTTGCCACCTACAGAATCACTGTCACCGACGACTGCAAGGTCTTGCTCGATAACGATCAGTATGACCGCGAAGAGATAAAGAACCCTTTCAACCGCCCTGCAGATCACAATGGCAAGCATTACGAATACAAGCCGTCTAAGAAGTATCCGCACCCGTGCCACCACACTATCTCAGTTAGAGTGTTCGGCAACGGAAAAGGAGTGCCGGGTCCGCTATTTTCTAGGCTCTGACTACATTGTCTACAACTGACGGTTTCCAATTAGTTCTCTTTCTTCATGGTGGCCCAGGAGGAGGTAGCACGGACGAAGATACAGGTTGGTTCGAGTGAGTTCCAATAACTAACTAGCTGCGGTGGTATCGTTTCTGAAGAAAGTGACAGCACAAACCATCACCGCATCTTTTTGATAGATCAACGAGGCACTGGACAGTCGACGCCTTTCGCCTCTGTGACCTACAACACAACCGACCATCTGGTTGCCGATTGCGAAACGGTCCGGCGTCTGCTGCTTCCTTCTGGAGAGAAATGGCACATCTTTGTGTGTCTTACCTCCTTGCTTGGGGACTCCGTTTCTCATAACGATAACAGGGCGGCTCTTGGGGCAGCACGTTGGCATTGGTGTATGCTAGCCTACACCCCGAGTCCGTCGAGTCGATGATCCTGCGTGGTATCATCACGCAGACTCCCAACGAGCTCAGAGCTCTGTTCGACAACAACAACTACCCTGCCAGCCTCTTCCCAGACTGGTTCGAGATGTACAAGAACCACATTCCCAAGAACGAACACCAAGGTGGCTTGATCGAAGCATATCATCGTCGCATGCATCCTTAGATAGACACCAACGAAGAGCTCACCGCTCTTCAGAAGCAAGAGAAATACGACGCCATTGCCGCCTGGAGCCTATTCGAATCAGCCATTAGCAAGATGGGCAAGGTTGGTCTCTTCGTGCCTCGGCATCATGAATGCTCACCTGCTCTTTCAGCCCAAGCAAGAAGAAGTGCCGGACGCGAAAACGCGTAAGGTGCTTGCGTCTGCATTAGAGGCTAGTATGCAGCGCATACATAAAAATGACGGCTTCAAACCTAAACCAGAGCAGGACGATGTCCGCAATTGGAAGATTGTCTCCAATGCGACAATCGAGTGCCACTACTTTTACAATTCCGTCCACGGTCGTGACCGGTGTCTGGCAAAGGAATTTCTGCTTGATGAGAAGCACGTGGCCAACCTGCGAAGCATTCGTACTTCCAGTTTGTCCTTCCCTTGTGAGAGCTTTAGCATATGTTGACTGTCTCATCAGTCGTTCAAGGCCGGTACGATGTCGTCTGTCCGGGCAAGACAGCTTGGGACCTCCATTGTCGACTGATGGGCAACAAGGATGGAGACGGCACCTTGAAGCAATCTGAACATCACAGATTTATGTTCACTCTGGCAGGCCACTCTGCGAGGGAGGATCACAATCGGCACTGGCTGATGGACGCGGTTGACAAGCACCGTACTCCTGTCGGAGTCATGAAGCAGAGCTAGTCTCCGTCATCTTTGCCACGCACCTCATTCAGTGGTTGCAATTCCAATTCTCTACTTTACCCTCAGCTAGGCTCCATAGCTTGTTCATTCCCCAGAAAGGCGAGAGCGGGATCCGAAGCGGTGGCGTGGGATGGAACTGCCAGTGCCACGTACACTCCGACCATGCTCCGCGTCCACCAACTTGCCTCCGCCATTGCCCGTGTAAAAACCACTCTACGGGAAGTCGAATCGCTTTTAGCTCCTCGTGGCAGCTTGTCCGGGGTCATCAAAGGAGTTTGCCACGTCGGCGGCGTCGCCATTGGCAGTCAGCGGCGCAGGTGCAGCTCTAGCTTTGGCCCTCAAGCCTTTCACTCGCTTAAACAAGGCTCTCGAGAAAGGTGCCGGTGTCATGCCTGTGGACTTTTGGACAGATCCGAACGACGCAGTGGCAGACCCGGCTTCGTTGGCGTTCAAGTCCCTGACCTTGGACAGCGGCTCAAAAAGGCCACCAACGAGCTTTCTGGACCTACCTGACGAAGTGATCGCCCCCATCTTGGCTGCAGCTCTTAAGCCTCCAGCTGACTATCTGGCCTTCTTGCACTCACCCGATCGCTTGGACTGGACTCTTCTTTGCAAGCGCCTGCGTCCTCTCGTCTACGGCATCTTCTTTCGCGAATTCAACCTACACTTGCCAGTGTCCGAACCCCAGGCCGCATGGCTGACGAAGTGGCTTGCTTCCCCATCCTCACCAGTCGACTACGTTTCAATCCTCCAGCTGGGCATTCACTTAGCAAGGAGCACTCTCCTGAAGCCCTTTCTCCTCGAATTTGCCCATCTCCTGCACCATTTCACGCGTGTCCGGCACTTGGTGTTCAAGCTGGATAACTTTGACGCCCCTTTCGACTGGATCGAGCCTCTCTTGTTTGAGGTCCAGGCCAAGTGCCGCTTTGCTGTATCATGGCGCATGGAGTTTATCAACTCCTCAAGCCGTCAGATCTACTCGGCCTACCTTCAGACTTTCACCCAGTTCAGCTCCACCACTTGCCTCTGCCTACCCCAGCTCGAGTGGTTCCAGTTCCCCAAGCGCAAGTTCGAACAAGTAACGCACCTCCGCCTCCAACCGGGTATACACGCCGAAAGAGCCAGCGACGGGGTGCAACACCTGCTCCCTAACCTGACCGCCTTGCACTTAGCCGCCCCTCCGTACAAGTTTTCCCTCACCTTTCCGACTGACGCCATCACCAAGCTGCACCTGCCTTTGTTATTCAACTTGCCCTTATCAGCGTTCAACTTCATCTCCCGGTTTCCCAATTTGGCGTCATTGGTGTGCGAGCAAGAGAGGCAGCGGATCCGGACCTTCGGTCAACTGGACTTGGAAGAGTGGATCACTGGCTTGCAGGCCTTGCCAAAGTCGCTCCAGAGCCTGGGGTTCTTACTGGTCGATTTGAAGGGGCAAGAGGGGAATTGGCTGCTGTCCGAGTTCTTGGAGGATCAGGACTGGCTGCCCAACCTCAGGCACCTGGCCATTCAGACGGACCCGCCAGAGGGGAAGCTGCTGGCTTCTGCTAGGCTGCTTGGAGCCTGCACTGCGAGGGGCGCGACCCTGTGGAGAGAGTGCGACTCGTTTTGGCCGTGGTGACCATCTTACTGGAACGTGAGTCTGTCTCCCTGTCAACTGTTCTATGTCTGTATGTCCGATGCTTATCGCTCATTCTGCAGCTTGATTCGAGGCTTAAGTCGGGGTGGCGAATTTGTCGCGGCGTTCGGACATTGACGATCCGAGCGTCGACCTGGCCAGACCGTCGATTGGCCACGTCGAAACCAATCCGATGCTGCTCCAACGTTGTTTCTGCTTGTTTTCGGAAGCAGAGCACACCTTTGAAGAGACCGACGGGCGCGACTTACACTTGTCGTCGGCCAGTGGCGATTTTCAAGTGTCGTCTTCTTGGCACTTGACGACCTTCACCTCTCACTTCTGCTCTTCGCCTTCACGCATATCCATATCGCACAGTCAAGAGCTGAATTGGGTTGCCGCAGGATTGGGAATTTCAGAGGCGCTTTATGTCGCGTTGCCATTGTAGCTGCTGCCCGACCTCGTACTCTCGCTCGCTATGCCAAATCATATTGTATGAATCTAGGTCAATCCAGAAGTTGCAAAACCACAACGGCGCGGTGCAAGAACCACGCCACCAAAACTTGGCCCCAAATTGTGCGGCCGTTTGTTGCTCCCACACCGCGGTCCCCCTGCCTTCCTCCCACTCGCTCAAAATGGCTCCTGTATGCTTCGTGCTTGCTGTTACAGATGGCCAATGCTAATCGCCAGCGCCGAGCAGACCGTGCAGGCCGGCAAGGTGCGCTGTGCTCGCGCGAACGGCAAAAGGCGCTGGAGCTCATCACATTTGCTGCAGAAAATCGACTACCAGAACCTGCTGGTGGGCGCTGTGATGAACATGTTCGAGGTGTCCACGCTCGGCCAGCCGCTCGAAGTGACCAAGACGCAAATGGCTTCCAACCGGTAATTGCTGCCGGTTTGCCCTTGCCTTGCCCTGGGTGCTCACATCTCTCCCCCGGCGATGGCCAGCGCGCAAACGATGGCTCAGGCTTTCAGGACGATTTGGGGCAGAGGCGGCGTGTTTGGCTGTGAGTCTAGTGTGGCTGCTGTCCAAACGGCAAACTTATAAACGGCTCGCCACCAAAACAGTCTACCAAGGCTTGTGCGTGCTGCCCGTTGCTCCCGTCTGCTTGCTTACCACTCACATGATCACTGCAGGATTCCATGGGTGCGTTTTGAGCTCAACTGTGACGCAGGCGAGTGACTGGCGAGGGCGACAACAGGCCTGGATCGAAGCGTCCACCAAGGGCGCCGTCCTCTTGTTCTGCGCCGCCGAGATTGCCGACGTGGGCATCAACAACGGCCTCTCACCAGCTACCGCCGGCTTGCTGGGCGGCATGGGAGGAGGAGTCGCCCAGGCTTACGCTACCAGTTTGTCCTCGCTCTTTCATGTAGACAATGCACGTCTTTTCTAAGCGTGACGCCGCAAACAGTGGGATTCTGCACGACGATGAAGACGGTGGAGATCACCAGGCACAAGGTGGCCGAGTCCGGGGTCAAGCCGCCGGGCACCATCGCCACCTTCCTGGACATCTTCAACCGCGAGGGCATCCGCGGCATCAACAAGGGCGTCAATGCAGTCGCGTTCGTCCCTCTCCCCTCCTGTTATAGCCTACCCTCTTGCCACAGGCTGATCTTGTAGTGCGGGCGAACAGAATCCGCCAAATGACCAACTGGGGCTCCCGAATGGGCTTCGCCAGGCTCGCCGAGACTTTCATCCGCCAGGCCAGGGGCAAGGCCGAGGGCGACAAGCTCGGTGCTCTCGACCGCGTCGCTGCTTCGTCCGTCGGTGGCGCGCTCGGGTGCTGGAACCAGCCTATCGAGGTGCGTTGGCCCCCACTCATTCTGCACGTCGAATGAGCACCCATAGCGTCCGCACAGGTCATTCGTGTCGAGGTGGGTCTGACTTTGACCCTAAGCCCTACACGGCTTATTGTGAGGAAACAATCCACAGATGCAATCCATGGCCAAGGGCACCCAGTCGGCCAACCGCCCGGCCAAGCTGACGGTCGCCAAGTGGGTTCCTTCACGCTTTCATATAGCCTTGCACTTGGCTGATGTAGTTGATGTTGTGATCCACAGCACTTTCATGTACATTTACAAGGAGGGGGGCGTCAAGGCGCTCTACCGCGGCGTGGCTCCCCGCATCGGTCTGGGCATCTGGCAAACGGTACGCACTCGTCTTATCATCTAGCATGAAGGGGCGATGCTTATCATTTTTGACTGTCGCGTACAGGTCTGCATGGCAAGTCCCTGCTATTGACCTCTTCAGTCTTTCAATGTACTGACAGGCCGAGTGTTTGTTTGCAGGTCTCCTTCGCCGACACCGTCCGAGAATGGGTGCGCGGCGCGCCCATCGCGCAAGTCAAGAAGGTGGTCAAATAGATCGCCCCTCCCACCTTCGACACCCTTCTTTCAAAAGGAGGGACCTCAAAAGTGCTTGTCCAACAGCGGGCACACCACCACCCCTGCATCGAATCTTATCTCTCTCTCTACATGTGTGGGATATGGCGGTTCAATCACGATGGGAATTTTCAACCTTAGACTTTTCGGGCTTCCAGCGTCAATACCCTTTGCCATTGCTTCCCTTAATCTTTGCAATCCTCCGGCCATAGGCCATTGCGTGGAAGGACTCAATGAATCAAGCAGCGCTTCCGAAGCAAGGTTTCGCCGACTTAGATTTGCAGGCCAACTGAGCAATGTGATGGCGTGAGACAGACGGAAGCTTTGTGCAATGCAAATGAGTCTTTGGTGCCTAAAGGAGGGTAAAGCAGCCCTATCGTGGCCCCTGGCCTTCGCTTTACCCAACCTTTACGTTACAGGCGCGGAGTGTCTTGGCTTTTCGCCACCGGCGGCAGGTAGTAAGGTCACGGCTCCTGCGCTTCTCCCCAGCGCTCTATTTGATGCCATCCCCTGGCGCTTTGTAGAAGGTAAGACCGTGGCAGTCGGGCCCATGTCAGCTGAAAACTCACACGATGACGGCCTGCACCGTGTTCCAACCGCAGATCCAGCCGACCTCAGCCTTGGTCCAAGTGTACAGATCCCGCGGCAAGCTCCAGTTCTTCCAGTACTCTTCCAAAGGCCAATCGGGCTCTTCTCCGATTCCTTTCCTGGACAGAGTGAACGGATAAGGCCGGATGAACTTTTGATGCTCCTCAAGAAGACCAAACTTGGCCGCTCTGCCAACTTCACACAGAAACACTGTCAGAACATAAAAACTCTCTGGAAGCAAATGATACCCACCTGCAAGAGCAAATCCAACCTCCTCCTCGCTTTTGGGCAGCTCTGCAAGTTTGTCTTTGACTTGCTGTTTGGTGTTGGTTGTCTTTAAAACTGCAGCGCAAGCCGAAATTGTTTTTTCCGCGCGAAGGAAAAACGATGCGGGTGCGTCTGGACCACGAGTCTTGAGCGCACAGCAAAGCAACAAAGCAACAAAGGCAGGCAGCACTTACAGATCCGCATGCATGCCAACGATATGCCAGCTGGGAACATCCCATTTCTGGGTGGATGGCAGAATTGGGTATCTTGTCGAGCTGCTTCTCCCATGAGATTATGGATTGCGGCAACTGCTCCAGGCAACCGGCCGGTCTGGTAGCTTTGGTCGTCCGCTTCAGCCATAATGAATATTGATATACCAGACCTCTTTTTTGTTCGAGCAGCAAGTAACTTCGTTGTCCAGTCGCTTTGAGAATGTCCAAGTGGCATTTTCGTTGGAAGGCTTGTCCCAACACAAATGTCCAGCAACTCCGCAAGGGAGTCGATCCGAAATGGATGCGATCCAGAGTCCTCGTGGAAGTTGATGGAATTGGAACCAGTAAACAGCGATCTGACGAGTTGGGCATCTTGCGAGCTCTCGGAAACGCCAACCACGATCAAGTCTGTTGTGGTTTCTGAGCTGGTATCACTAAAGTTCTTGCTTGAGCTAGTATCTTACTGGTGTGGCGATGAAAGACCAGGGTAGCTTTCATGAGGCTGACTAGCAAAGCATCGTATTGGCGTTGGTTCTCGTGCCTGCTGATGTACGCAGCGCAGAGGCCGCGAGGAACCACCAACAGCATCGTTCCAATCGTCGGCGGTTCTGGCGGACTGAATCGCGGGCCAGTCGAGTTGTGTAGTTCCTGCCAGTCTCTTGTCGCTTCGGCGTCCATGCAGTCCGAAATCCGCGTGTAAAAACCTTTGGCCGACGTTAAGCCTTGTATGATGCACATCAACAAAAACGTACCCGCCAGCTCGTTCCAGGGCCTGCTTGCGTCTTCGTTCTTAAGTGCCGCCAAACTTTGGCGAATCGCATGGTCCGCCTGCAAGAGCAGACTGTACAGCGTTCAGCACCCCGAATCAACTACACCAGCAGCACATTCTTACGCGTGGCCCATGTCCTCGTCAGTCCAGGCACAGACCACTCGATCCGCCAGTTTTTCGACAGCAGCATGAGGGTGACTGCGGTTGAGGGGGGTTGGCCGCGGAAACCGATTGTCTGGAGCTGAATTAACACCAAGCGCCAAGACAGTTGGCTTGAGAACTGGAACAAGACATGAGAACTTTGGTTGTGGCTGCCGTTTTGGCTAAAACGAATTCACGGGCAGGGCAGTCGTTGGCCTGATAGAAATGCACAGCGAGATGATGCGGCAAGTCTAAGGCAAACGATATTAGCCGTTCGTCGCTTCTCAACCAAGGTAAAGCCAGACGTACATAGGCAGACATGATTCAATAACCTGTCCTCAGTCCGGGCCCGCAGAAAATCCACGACTGCAATAACAGACGGCTCAGTTGCAGTGCAAAGTGCTGAGAGATATACATTGAGGCGCGTTCGTCGGTGAGGGTGTTGCAGCTTGACCAGGGCAGTATTCAAGCACTCTTGGATAGTCATGAGGTGCTTGTACTCCTTTCTGACGCCATCCTCTTTAAGAAAGTCGGCGACCTTCTGCAAGGGGTGAATGCCCGGAGGCATGGCAATGTACAGCTGCATTGGCTCTGTCAAGGTTCCTGGATAGTGCTGCGTGCCTAATGAGAGACGTTGTTAAAGGTGGTACATCTGAAAGGAGAGGGGTCACCTACCTCCGCCGATGAGTGCAAACTGACGCTGATCGAGCAAGGCAACATCCTCTTGTAATCTTTCGGGAATCGAAGGGTGGTAACTTTGCGCCAGGACGTAGACTGTGATCTCTTCAGCCACGCCTGCGAGACCAGGAATGCGCGTAGCCTCGGTTTCGACTTTCATGCAGTGATCTGAGGCACGAGTGAGCTGGGGCGGAAGGGTTGGGTTCACGAGACCTCTTACCCTTGCGATGGTCCACAAACAAGCGTCCATCGTCTAAATGAAGCCTCTGGTCGATAGCACGCGTGTCTGATATCCATTTTTCGGGAGAGATAGCAGCCATGCCGACGTGGTCAGGAAAACGGATCAATTGGCGAACGAAGGTCAAGAGCGAGCGGTTTATATAGGCAGCCCCCTGATGGCCACCTGACCATCCTTGGCATTTGCGAATCGAAACGCCGCGGATGCATTTTGAAACGCGAACAGGAAGAGGACTTCGAAGAGAAGGGTTGCCTTCCATAACTCTAGCAAACGGCGAACCGAACCAAATCTCGGGGGGAGCATTTTTGAACTTCTTCAAAGCAGACCGCTAGTTGTAAAGGAATGCACAGAGCTCTGCATGTGCCAAGACCTGTAAAAACTGGTTGAAACGGCGCAGAGTTCCCGAGGAGGTCTCGAGGAGAAGTCGTCGACGGCAGACCCGCGGGATGGCATTCTTGACAGGCCACAGGCCGTTCCGCGGCCAGGAATTGTAACTTCGCAGCTCAGAGAACATTCCGTACAGCGGGCAAGGATCCAGTCGTGCAATCCGAAGGCTTGCTGTGGCCCGGGCCGGTGGGCATCGAGATGGGACAATGGGACATCACCATGACACTGGCCGACGGATGCCTTCTGCGAGCTGCCAAGAATCAACCATGTGCGCAAGCTCGCGAGTCTGGCCCTCGGACGTGGCTGCCAGGCGCGCTTTTGAAAGCAGTGAACTTGGGACTCAAATCGGGAGCGAGCATCGCGGAATCAGAGCTTGAGCGCGCTCTTGCCTTCTCACTCTTAAACTCGTATCAAAAACAGCTCCAGCTGAGCAATAGGCAAGATCAAGCGGCGGGTCAGATCAAGCCGTGGACGTCAAGCTCCAAGCTGCTTGCCGCTCAATTGGCAGCCTGGGCACAGTCTCACCTCTAGTGGTTCTGGATCTGGGGGGCCGCTCAAGGACTAATAGTGCCTCCCAATGGGAGACGATGGAGAGCCTCAGAGAGGTCGTCTGTGCAAAAAGGTGGTGGCGTTCTACAAACACCCATCCTCCACGCCCATTGTCCGTGTAGTTCGCTTGAAGAGGGCCTGCTGTTTCGTTTCTTATACACATCACTTGAAGAGTGCCGAACCACCCAGAGCCCCTCTTTCTTGGCCAAGGGCGGGAAAAGCGCTGGTGGGTGGTGGTGGTGGGTGGGCGGGTGGTGAAACTTGGCGAAAAAAGGTGTGGGTTCGTCGTAAAGTCGTTCTTTTCTGGAAAGGGGAGCCGATTGTACCGCGCTGGACGTTCGACTGTCCTAAGCACACCCCCAAACGAGAGTGCTAAGGTGAGCTCTCGAACGCACCTTTTGCCCAAAAGGTTCATGAGAAGACCTGTGGCACTCTCCAAACCCTCAACACCCTCTTCCAATAGTTTTGTTAAGATGAACGAAGAACGCACCTTCCCAAACGCGGCCCTGCCCAAGCCGGAAACGAGCGACCCAGTGACTCCGCCTACGCCGCCGAACAGGTTGGAAGCGGCCATGCCCGTGGCCCATCTTTTCTTGGCGTCTCTATCTGCGTCTGCGTCGTAGGCGTTACTATCAGTTTCCTGTGTGGTGGAAGGTGGGTGGGAGGGAAGGGCTCACAAGTGAATCCTGTTCGCGTGAGACATTGACGAATGAGATCTTTGGGTAAGAGCTAAAGGGTAAGAGGAGGATTTACCTATGGCGTTGGTGATGTTGAAGACCAAGGCGAGGACGACGATGGGGATGAAGGACAGGTTGAACTTGATGATGCCGACGAAGAGGAGGACGATCCAGCCGGCCGGGAACTGTTCGCCACACCACTTAGTGCTTTGGACATAGACCAAGTGCATAAGACGGCAACGAACAGCGTATAAAGCCATCCAGAACATCCTATATAACTCGCGCCTTAGCCACGCGTTCTCAATCAATCCAAGGAGGGAGTGGCTCACTTGGAATCGACCTGGTTAACAGGCACAGCTGGGTCCCTGGATTCAAACACCCAATAGCTCGTCCCATCCTCGTCCACCTGATTCCAGAACCTCAACCCGACCAAGACCCTCCCGCTCACGTTCCTCACCGTCCAAAAGTCAGCGGAGAGCAAGAGGACGACGATGACGGTGGAGAAGACGTAGGAGGAAGACAAGAAGCCGCAGAGGAGGTAAGTGGCCATGGCTAAAGAGCGGAAGAAGAAGAGGAAGAAGAGGGCGACGGGGTGAGAGGATTGCTGCCAGATCGACTCTTGTTGCTGAGGGGCAGGCATAGCTCCTAGTTCAGGCTGTTGCTGTTGCTGTTGGGCTTCAACATCAGGCGCGACGTAGCCTGACATTTGTTGACTGCGCAAGATCAACTCTTGCTCCTCGACATCGACCTCGGAACTGCTTGTCACTTGTGAAACTACTGGTGGCCCTCTTGGTGTCTCGCGCGGTTTCAAGCTTGCCATTGCTCTTTGACACACTTTCTGCCTGTTGCGCGCACTCGGCCTGGGATTTGCTAGCGACGAGACGGCTTCGAAAACCAGTTTTTTGACGCAAACTCGACCCTCGCACTCTCGAAAACCTCGCGCTCTTAAGTGAGTGAGGGGTTTAATGCGTCGCCTTGCTGTGAGCTAATATAGACAGCAAGCAGAGCCGAACTCAAGGCGTTCACCACTTTCACGCACCGAGGCAGAAAGGCATCAGGCGCAGTGTGTTGACCAACTTCGGCTCTTGAGTGAGCATCTCCGTTTGCCCCTGCGTGCTCCTAGGTTGAAAGTGACACCCGCAGATCCACCGACCCAAAGGCGCTTCGAAACACGTTTTTAGGCCCCCCAGAACCACTCGGCCACACCGACCTCAAAGTGGTGACCACGTCCGGCTCTTGAGAGTGAGCATCTCCGTCGCTCTGTCTGCTCTTATAGGAGTCTAAAAGTGGCACCCCGCAGATAACACCGACCCAAGTCAATAGCGCATTTTACAAATCCCACCACCTTCACGCACCACCCACCGCAGTGGTTTGACGGCTTTCGAGCTCTTGAGTGAGCGTTCTCCGTTTTTGCCCAGCTTGCTCCTATGCTTAAAAATCATCCCCGTAGAATACACCGACCACAAAACTCAATTGGGGCGCCAAAGCCCTCCAAAGCCAACTTTCGACAAAAAGCACAAACAACGATGGCCAGCGCCGAGTCGAGCAAGGTGTTCGACGACCTGTTCACCATCTCCGACACCCAAAAGTCCTTCGAGCGAGGTGAGTCCGAGCCTTGAACACATTGAGGCTTTCCAAGCAAAAGTCTCATTTGCGCGTGGTGTGGAATCACAGTGGTCAGGATCACCGCTAAATCAGAGAACCACGACATGGACATGCTCTTAGACGTTTGTCCCCTTTCCCTTTCAGACAACTCTCCAGTGGTCTGATGTTGGAGGTGCTCGCAAACAGATCAACTCGGACCTCTACCCTTTGACCCCGGGCGAATCGTTCAGCTTCTGCCTCGCTTCCTCCCTCGTTGGCGACTCCACAAGCGGGATGGACGAGGGTTTGCCGGGGCAGAACGACAGGGACGTGTGGCGCGCGGGCAAGGGCGGGTTGGCGGATGAGTACGACTATGTCATGTGAGCTCCCCCCTTCTCCCTCTTACATTTGCCAGAGCTGAAGAGAGAGTGAGAAGGTACGGCAAGGTGTACAGGTTCGACGAGGGCGCAGAGGACAAAGTGACCGTCTACGCCTCGTTTGGCGGCCTGCTGATGGCGCTCTCAGGGGATTATCGGTTCGTCAGCCAGATCACGGTGGGGCAGTACATCTACCTCTTGATGCGCAAATAGTCTTGGCATACGGAGAAGGAGAACGGGACAACCCAATTGTAACAATTTTCCCAAGGCGCCGGTGGGCCGCTCGACGGTCCGTCGAGCGAGGTTTTGAGAGCAAACAGTGTTCCGCTTTGCTTTGCATCCCTCTTCGCCCTGCTATTAGTTAAACCAAGGACTTAGATGATCGAGTGGCTCAGTCTGCGCCCCAGGCTTGCGCTTGAACAACTGCTCGTTGCGCCACTGAGGCAGGCTGAAGGCTGGGCGAAGAGGAAAACGGCAAGACACCCTCTCGCCGGTCATTCGCCGCAGACGTGTGTAGGGGTTGTGGAATCACTGCTCCCAAGGGGTCCTCGCGTGCACTGGTTCTGCGCTGGCGAACCGGCCTCAAAGGGCGGATTTGCCACTCTCGCAGCGCTCACTCGTTCGGCGCTCCACGATTTCGCTGTACAAGGAGAAAACAAAACTGAGAAGAGGAAAACAAAAAGGCAAAGCAGAGCTCGGTGAGGCAGAAAAGCAAGATGGAAGTCCCGCTTCATTTCTTGCCCGCCTCTTTCAAAGCGTCCGGCCCCATGATTGCCTCAATCTCCCATTGACCGCGAGAGATGCGGTGGAATGCCTCAGCACTGACGGCCGACGTGTTGGCTCTGGAGCGCATCGACAACTGGCTATAGGCCAAAGCCCGCTTGGCGTGGTGG
The DNA here is from genome assembly GCA_001599975.1 of Cystobasidiopsis lactophilus. Classification (NCBI taxonomy): domain Eukaryota; kingdom Fungi; phylum Basidiomycota; class Agaricostilbomycetes; order Agaricostilbales; family Chionosphaeraceae; genus Cystobasidiopsis; species Cystobasidiopsis lactophilus. The sequence goes on along the minus strand of BCIO01000008.1, from coordinate 79,885 downwards.
CCAGCTTGGCCAGCTGTCCACTGTTGGATTTCTGCGCGCGTTCGAAGGTTCTTAGGGCGCTCCTGAGGAGGGTCGTGAACGAGACGATAAGGAATGCTGCTGGCGTCGCTGTACCATGCCGGAAACGAGAGCGGGGCTTGGACGGAGGTCTTCGTCTTGTCCTTCCAGCGGAAACTGAACTGCCGCGGGAGCTCTTCGCACAGCTCCTCGAGTGAGCTTTCCAGAGCAGCTTTGATAGCATCCGGGCTCTGGTTGTTGCCCACCATCTGAGCAAGCTTGAGCGTAGTGTTCAGCGTGGTGGCAATGGTGCCGGTCAGCATCGTCGCCCCGCACGGGAAAACCCAGACTTCAGTTTCTTTGCCCTCGTGGACGCCCTTGACGGCCTTCGCTACCATGTGGCAACGCGCTTCGTCGCTGCAGTATATCAGCAATTCGGGCTCGATGTTGTCTTGGTGTCCAAGAGTCAAGACGTAGTTCCGGACATAGTGGCGCAGCGCAGAGATTGTAGGATTCTCGGGTGGACAAGAGACCTCCCACCTGCCGAGCCGTTGTCGGCGGCCGATCTCGTACTCTCCTGGTGGATCCGTGTCGACTTTGACAGCGAGCTCAGCAAGTCCGGCTGGCAAAACGCCCACATCCAGGGTGCCGTCCTGTACGCGAAAGAGCTCGGTGCGTCCGCTCGTCAGATAGTGTTTGATGTCGGCTTCGCCTTCCTCGTTTTGCAAGGGTAGGCCGGAGACACTAGCCCAAAAGGTCTTCATCCGCACGACTTGCTCGCTAATGCCCAAGGAAGGTTCATTAGGCAAATACACAGCAATTCAGGACAAAACAACACACCCGAACATGCTTTTCCCAATGTCGGTATGGCTTCCGACTCCCAGTATCACGCATCGAGGGGAGACTCCATGCTTTTGCAGTCTCGTTACGATCTCGGTCTCGACGGATGAGACCCAAGCATGGGGACCGTCCACCTTGGCGAACTTCGTGTGATGTTGCGATGCCGTCACCTCCAATGCGCCCAGCAGACTCTTGCATACGGCAGTATAGCTTTGGACCAGAAGGCGTTGCAGCCGCCAGTCCTTCAGAACGGCACCAAACGAGATGGGGTGGTATTGAAAACCTGGATCGCCTTCGACTTCGCGGGCATTCCAGTCAATTTTGATGGCGCAGAGAGCGGGGATACGCAACAGCAGCTCCCGATAACGTGGCGTGATCTTGGCAAAGTAGTAGGAGCCGAGAATTCGCTCGGGAGCCGCGCTTGCGTAGAGGAAGACAGGCACTTTGGATGCCAAGAGGACATGACATGCGACCAGCGCGTGAAGTCCAGCGCCAACGACCACGACAGGTTGGACAGGTGGTTTGGTATGGAACGTTTGAGCGGCACAAGAGAAATCGTAACGCTCCCAGTGACAACGGTAGAGTGCGACAGCAAGATGATATCTGTCGATTCGGGCCAAGACAGTCGGCGGGAGATCAGGGCCGCTTTTTGTAACTCGCTGCGTCCAATCTTGTACGAGCTTATGCGATTCTTGCGAGAGCTCCTGGACCAATTCGTACGCTTCGTCTCTCGCCTTCGCGGTCGCCCGAGTGTCCTTGGAGGGGAGAGCAACCTTGGCCGATTTTTCGTATGCCTGTTCGCAAGTAATGGTTGAGCAAAGTCAGGCTAGCTACAAAAAGAACGAACTGACTTCCAAAAGAGAGCAGATGGACCTCGAAAGCTCCAAAGCCCCCCTCATGTCTTCTACAGGATTGGCCATTCGATCGAACTCCTTACGCGTCTCCTGATCCAGATGTGCCGAAGGGTGGTTGAGCGTCCAGATGTCCCGCTTCAATTCGGCGATTTGGCGTTCATGCTGAGCTAGGCGCGACTCGAGGGTTAGCTTGTGTTGAGGAGCAGACCGAAGGGCCGGTGCACGCTGCCCAAACTCTGCCAAAGCCTTCTCCACAGCTTTGAAGGCCTTCTCTTCGGAAGCAAGACGATCCACGAGGTTCTTCATTGCCGCGAGATCCTCTTCGAGGCGCTTGCACCGCAGGCGGTAGACGCCGGGGGACAGCTCGATATGAGGTAGGATGGCCTCGATTGGTTCTTTATTTCCGGGGTGACGGACGTTGCTGTTGTGAAAGTGCTGATGGTTGGCCTTCCAAAAAGCTTCCAAAAGGTCCTGACAGTGATGTCTCAGCAGCGGCTGGACAGAAACAATGCACACGATGTTCACCAAGTGGTAGCCGTTGGCAGGATATCCATGAGAGGGTGACATATCGTGCGAAAGCTTGGCCTCGCAGATAGGGCCGGTGGCAAAAGGCAGCAAAAGCCGACTTTGCGTCTTCAAGCCAAAGCGACAAAAGCAAGAGCGGGATTGGCACAAAGATGGAACAAGTAGAATACGGCTGCTCTTGCTGCTGAGAAGTTGCTGCTGGAGGTTTTGGGTCGAAGATTGAGAGACCGCGCTTCAGACTACCCGCGGAGAAGTTTCCCTCATCGCACCCGCGGAGAAGTTTTACAGTGCGATGAGGTATGAGACTGTAAAGTCTCTCCGCGGGGAGACACTTACGCGTTAAAGAGTCCTCCAAGGTGGTAAGAGTAGCTTGTTAGAGCGCCTCGTGCACAAGAGTCCCAACCTTGGGCTTGGTAGAGGGGCAGGAGTAGGCTGAGGGGCATGAGCAGGCTGACACTCCTGACGGACCCATCGGCGAACAGAAGGATTGCCTGTTCCCAATGTAGATTAGAAGTGAATGTCTCATTATTGAGCCAAACTGTGAACACTACCTGAAAGGCTAGGCATCCAATTCGCCACCCGCCAAGCGGCAAACAGGCAGCTCGGAGAATCGTAGCAGAAGAGAGCAGCGGCTGGTTTGCAAGCGACGGCCGCAAAGTCCTGGAGCACGTAAGAGACAGATCCAAAGCAGTTTGAAGCAAACATGCACCGACACTAACGACGGAGCGGGAGCAAGCCCAATTCCCGCCGCGAGCCTCTTGATCCTCGCCCGCCGTCATCAAGCCTGGAATGCTGGTCTACAATGAGCCTCGCGCTGGGATGAAGGGCTGCTGCATCGAACTGGGCTAGCCCGAGCTGGCCGACTCGAATCCATCGCGACAACAATGCCAGGCCAGACTTGCCCTTTGTGAGGCAGCATGATCTTCTGCGCCCTCGCGTGGCTGCTGCGCGCTGCTCTTGCGGCCTCGCGATTCTCAAGATCCGCTGCAAGAGCCTGCGCTGCTTCCGCGGTCATCACGGGCGACGACTCGGTTGGAGTGGCAAACATCGACTGGTGCGGAACGTCGACGGCGCCGCCAGCATGAACGTCTTGTTCAACATGGACCGGGCGCTTGTCGACGTGGTGCTTTGACTGGGACTGTGATTGATTTTGCCTGCGGCGACTGGCGCAAGTGAGCTCAAAAAGTTCGAAGGCGACGGGTCTGGTTGGGAGGCAAAGGGGCCATTTATTGCTCCTTGAAGGCCATTCTACACGATCGTACGTTGCTCTAAGCCTCTGTCACACCTGAATGTGCCACTAAACTGCTTGCAAAGCAACGAGCAGCCCCGGTCCCTGTTGATGGTTTCTTCATCCACCTCTTCAATCAAGCGCATCGCCTTGTCGAAGCAACAGTCGCTCGACGCTGCGACAACATCACGCACGACTCGGCACATTGTAGGCCGCAGCTACCGCCCCTGTTGGCCCAACTGCTGATCACGACCCCCCGCTCCATTTGCTTGACGCCGAGAAGGCGAGCAAGGTGTTCGACGACCTGTTCACCATCTCCGACACCCAAAAGTCCTTCGAAAGAGGTCAGTCCTGGAACACATTTTGCCGTTCCAAAGCAAGAGTCTTACTTTGGGTTGGGCGTGAATCACAGTGGTCAGGATCACCGCTAAATCAGAGAACCACGACATGGACATGCTCTTAGGCGTTTGTCCCCTCTCCCTTTAACTTCAGACAACTCTCTCCAGTGGGTCTGAAAAAGTCGCGGACGTCACAAACAGATCAACTCGGACCTCTACCCTTTGACACCCGGCGAATCCTTCAGCTTCTGCCTCGCTTCTTCCCTCGTTGGTGACTCCGCAAGTGGGATGGACGAGGGTTTACCGGGGCAGAACGACAGGGACGTGTGGCGCGTTGGCAAAGGAGAGTTGGCGGATGAGTACGACCATGTCATGTGAGCTCGTCCCTCCCTCGCCTCTCTCTCGCTCGGTCAAAGCTGAAGGGAGAGTGAGAAGGTACGGCAAGGTGTACAGGTTCGACGAGGGCGCAGAGGACACAGTGACCGTCTACGCCTCGTTCGGCGGGCTGTTGGTGGCGCTCTCGGGCGACTATAGGTTCGTCAGCCAGATCACGGTGGGGCAGTACATCTACCTCTTGATGCGCAAGTAGTCTTGGCATGGAGCAGGAGGAGGGGGAACACCCAATTGTAACAATTCCAAGGGCTCATTGAGCCAAAAAATTGGGAAGAGCCGGTTAAGCTCGTCCGACGACCTTGAGAGATTTCCTCAATCGATGCCCTTTTGCGATGCTTGCTGCCTGTGAATGACGTGTGGGCGAGTTTCCCGTTGCTGGCAAAGAAAGGCTGTGCTTCTCGGCGAATGAGTCCGCTCCCAGTGGCAACTTGGCGCCTGGGCTTTGTTCCTTTCGAGCCTGGTCTCTGCGACTTTCTGCCTGCGCCTCTCTTAGAGCACTTTTGTCTTTCTGCGGCTCGAATGTCGCCCGCACCATTGAGCTTGCAGGGATAGGCGTATTTTCACTGGCAGCCTGATGCCTGCAGAGACTCCGAGGACTCCCGCCGCACCGTTCTGCCATGCTCTTGACTGCACTTGTTTCGACAGCTTCTCTTTAGGTGCAGTATGATTTGCCTGTCAATGCTGCTCATTGGGTTCGTCCGAGTGCTTCTTGCCTTTGAACTTGTGGTCCTGGTGCGTCGAAACCCTGCCCAAAGGCCAGGTCCTCTTTCCAACAGCTGAAGAGAAGGTAGCCTCTACCTCCAAATGCAGTTATATCGTAGCGAGTTCAAGCTCGGGCGATCGCGACGACTGCACCGCCTTCCACTGGGACATGGCCCCGACCTCCTTGATTCGGAACAGCGAACGTCTCGGGCTCCCTGGCGGACTGAGACCGCTGACAGCCCTCCATGCAGAGCCCTCTACATCTGGCTTTGCGGCCATTCGGTTTCTGGCGACCTGAAAGACAAGGATGGACGGATGAGTCGCCGCCACCGACCGGTGGCGAACCCGCGCAGAAGGGAGACCGCCGGCCGGTCACTCCTCCAGAAGTGGTCTACAAGCACCATCCTTCTTCTGCTGAGCTGGCTTCTCGCGCCAAAAAGGATCTCAACCTGCCTCAGACTGAGCGGCGGATATGGCGCGCCATAGTCACTTTCTCGCTCTCACGCTCGACGCCGTCCCTGAGCATCGAATTTTTGCTCAAGTGGCAGCAGAATATTGCGTCATTTGATAAGCTGGCGTTCGACTACGAGCCATATGGCAGTCATTTTGACATCTTTCAGCTCCGGCGGCTGGGGCTCTACGTGATGGGCTCCCGCAAGAATGAAGTGACTTGGCCAGCTCAAAGTGTCTACGAGTTCTTGAGTCGGCAACCGAAGGCTGTAGGTTGCTCCCTTTAAGTCGTGGGCCACCTCCTTGATCATGATTCGCCACACAGCCCGGTTTCATACCAATAGACGAAACGATGCGTGCTGTAGGAGCCACAGTACAGAACATGAAAACATTGGTACGCACACTGGATCCGAGCCGTGCCGCCGAGCTCGCCCAAGCACAGACGCTCGTGAGTCTGCGGGCCTTCCATATGCTTTTTTAAGCACCGGCTCAGTGATGCGTTGCTCGTCGCAGACCCGCCTCAGCGCACGACTGGCGGACCGGTCCAAGCTCTCCTCAGTCGACGAATGTGGCAGGTTTTTGTCTGATTGCATGGTAGGGCTCCCGCCGAAGTTGCGTTTGCAGCATTGGAATTGAAAGGATGCCTACAGCCCGAGTTTCACGACCTCGCTGCTTATGCTGCTGCGTTGCATACGAAAGTTTATGTTCTCGACCAGCAAGGCCACCTTACGGAAGATGAAGTAAGCTCGCTCTCACAATCAAGGCGGCGACATTTCCAACTTACTTCCATTGCCAGGTCTCCACTCACAAAGCTCGCTTGATCGAACTTGACCAGAAAGTTCATGCCGCACTGAAAGAGGTCCACGATTGGGAGCTGGAAGTGTGGAGCTTGAAGGTGGCGGCCAAATTTGCGCAGCAAACTACCTCAAAGGCAACGGACGCATGCAATGAGATGCTCATTGTGCTCCAGATTGGCCGGGCAAGTGGTCAAGTATCACTGGGTTTGGTAGCTTGAGCTGACGCCCGCTTCCGCAGGAAGTGACATTCCTGTCATATTGCGACGAAGGCCACGAAAAGCCGCACGAGCGTGAGCTCGAAGGGGACGAATTCTTTCACCTCCAAGCCAAAATGTCGTGCAATGACATGCGGCGGCTCTTGGGAAACGAACGAGCGCTCGTTGCAGATTTAGAGCGCATTCAAACCTATTGCCTTGGCATCTACCGGCACCCTGGACAATCACATGCGGACGCAACCGGAATGATGAGACTCCATCCCTTCTTTCATACGCTTATGCAGTCAATACTGTGGCAATATCTAGCGGTCGATATCCGCCACCTCAGTCATTGGATTGACGCTGGAGCCGCCGCTACTTGTTAGCCTGACTTCCTTAGGCATTTCATTCTCTTGCAATTCATTCCATACGTCGCCAAGCACCATCCAACTCAGACAGTCGACGAATGCGTGCGGCTGGGGCGTGGCTCCACACCTGCCACTTCACCAAATAACGCCTTGCTCCGCAACGCTTTGCCTGTGCTGGTCTCTTTTCCTTGCGTATTGTCCTGGCCGCACCCATATCATCGTCCTTTTGAGGTAGTCGTGAATATCATGAAGATGCGCGCAACAGGGCCTCGCCGCGGCTCCAAAGGGGCCAAAGCGAGCGATCTCCAGTTTCTCACGTCTTCAGCCCTTCCTGTCTTATGAACTCTTGCCAAAGCGCACGTTTTGATTGCTTTATGTGTCTAGTTTTCATGTCCAGAGGCCAACCACAAGAACAGCGCGGGGTTTCTGCCAATCACTGACGAAACCTGCGCTCCTTACGGCCCCTGTCCGTCCCAGAATTTGCAGTCTTGCGAGATCCCCCTGGTTGCCTAGGCATGACGCTAGTACTACCGAACAATTGCGAATGAAGGCCCCTCGAAGTGAATTGAAGACCTTGACTTTCAAACGCACAACTCGTCTCGGAACCAGTAGGGCATTCCAACCGCGGAAGCCGCCGAGACAGTAGTAGTTGCTGTCGACACTTCTGTTCTCGACCACGACCATTCCCCGTCTTAGCGTCCGTGAGCGGATTTGCTTCCTCCTTGCTGATTCGCTTGGCCGCTCACAGAGTAACAGCTGTCGCCCATGTACGCTCGCTGTCATCTGTTGCTCGCTCAATTGGGAAGCCCTTATACAGTCCTCACAGGCTGCAGCTGCAGCGTCCGTCCAGGGAATTCTTCTCCCGTCTGTCGATCTCCTCGTACAATGGCAATGCCAGCCTCTCGACCGCCGCAGACGAGCAGACCGCGGCCACTTTGTTCACTACCGACGCGATCCCGGTGGAAGAGCTGCGAGCAATGGCGCCATCCATAGCTGCAAAGCTCAAAGTCGACCTGGGACTTCATCAAGCTGACCAAGACGTCAAGTTCGCCGTCTGTCAATACATTCGCTTGTCATCCTACCACGGCTTTTTGATGACCCCATTGCGCACCTTCTCGGCGATATTCATACGCGATTGGCAGTATGCCCTGGCCCATATCAAGTTGGCATACCGACGCCCTTTCACTGCCGAAGACTTGCGCTCCGTTGCCCGGGGGATCCTTTCCTTCACCCTGGGCCAGGAAATTCGGCCACCGAGATCTTGGTTTGACGTGACTCGCGGAAAACCTTCCCGTGTGAGCGCTTACCCATCTTGCCTTGTCCATGGCCTGATTTCGCTTGTTCATTCAGGACTCGTACATTCCAATCGACCGATTAATATCTAGTATCAACGAAGCTCTTCTCGTTAGCTATCTGGTGGATGCCTCGGCCGACAGCTGTCCAATTCGTGGTCAGATTCGACACTGGCGCGATCAGCTGGTGAGTCTGACACCGGATCGGAAACACACGTAGTCGTTGAAATCAGGCGACCCTCCAGAACATGCTCAGTTTTGGCTTTGATTCGATTGCTGCTGCCACCTCGCACAAAGATAGACGAGCTCTCGTAGATACTGAGCGGGTCAGTCTGTTGCCCAGCCAATCTGTTCATTATTGACGCTGTTCCTACCGCAGGCTAATCTACTGTTCCTCAGCGCACACATTCGTGCAGCTGCTTCTCATCTAGGCGACCGGATGGGAAAGTTGCCTGCCGTTGAAGCGAACCCTGACTTTCGTGTTGAAGTGGGTTCACCACCGAGCCCCCGTTTCTCAGGCGGTCCAACTCAGGCCCATGACTCTGCAGCGATCCAAAGAGTTTGTGCAACGCCTTCGAGCTCACGATGCGGAGCTGGAGGCGCTCCTGAAGCGACTGTCCACACTTGAGCCGCAAGAGTCCTGACTCTGCAAGCATAAGGACCAACATATGTTCAGTTGTGTAGATGTAAATGCCAACCAAATGTGCTATACGATTCCTCAGAAACATGAAGTCGAAGATTCGCCGGGACCTCTTGACTACAACCGGCCAACTCGGGAGTGACCCTTCGGAGGCTCCAATTGGCTCCTGCTGGCTTTGTATGCACTTTGCCTCTCTCATTGTCTGCTTTATATGCAGCATGCCAAGATCAATGCCAACTGTCCGCAGTTGCGATGGTCTCTGCCCTCGATTTGCCACTCACTGCCTCTTTTCGACTTCGGCGCGAGCACGCGTACGGTGCTCTCTGGACTGTCAACTTCATCCAGTATCATCCTTAGTCGCACAAAAGCCGTTCAGAGTGCCCAAATCTGCCGGATTGAGCTGGACGCAATGCCGCCAACTGGCTGCGTGCAGGAAGACTAGAACCGCCAGGCCGTTTCCAGTCGCGCCGGCTTCTGCGCTAGTCGTGCCCAACGGCCCGTGTGACACCCTTGGACTTGCTCGCAATGGTATATAACCACACTATGGAGGTGTTCGCTATCAAGAAGACGGACAGAAGGCGTTCCTTGAAACCGGGTTGGCAAGGCTCACACCCCTCGGCGACCTGAGGGTCACTCTTGCTCTGCGTGCACCATGAAGACTGTCCTTTTCGTTTCGTCTTTTCATGCGCTGGTCGCAATGGCCTACCAGGGCCCAGCTACAAACTATCAGGTTCGTCTCTGCGCAAGCCCTATTGATCCGCACAGCCTCATTCGTTGCCGTCCTTTTCCAGTCGGACGTTGGGCTTGGAGCTTGTGGATGGAAGATGCGCAACACCGACATGGGCGTGGCGCTGAACCCGGTCCAGTTCGGCTCGGGCTCCTGGTGCGGCAAGCTCGTCGAAATCTCGAGTGGCGGTGCAGCGTTCAAGGCCATGGTAGTTGACAAATGCGTCAGTGACCTTGATATTCGCCTTTTCCTTGAAGGAGTGGCATCCTGAAAGCTGTTCGCAGGGGCCTGGTGGAACTTGCACCACACAATCTGGCATTGATACGACGAACGCGCTCTTTTCAGCTTTGGGGTAGCGAACATTCCTCGTCCAAGTTTACGATCTCAACTCAGACTTGGATGCAGTGGCAACATTAAGGGCGATCTTTCCTTGAACTCAACCTTGGGCTATGACAACGTGCCTAGCACCTGGACTTTGTCTGACACCAACTGTAGGTTGCGCCCTGCCCACATTGAAGGCTTGAGCTGATTAATACTTCCCTAGACGCCGACGCTCCTGGTCACGATGCCAACACGGTTGCGGATGCCAGGTCGAGCTCGGCCAACGCAGAATGCCAGCCCAATACCATTTCGTGCTCCGCGGACGGCAGGCAGTTCCGCCAGTGCGTCAATGGCAGCTGGTTCCCCTTCCAAGTTGTGAACGCTGGCAACACTTGCTCCAACGGCGTCATCACCCGGCGCCAACGCCACCGCCGATACTGGGCGCGCCGGCAGAACCACCCTTGATTCGGCCCTTCTTCGCTCCTCTGTTTCGTCGTTAAGACTGTTTGCTTCGTCTGTGACCTTGTTATATAGCTTGGGCTGCGGCATTCCCTCTGGAAGGAAATTGCCACTGAAATTGCACGTGCTGGAGGCTTGAGCACGCGCTCTTCTTGCGTGTCGCTTTTGCTCGACGACGAGCCCTTGCCTTGAGTTTCAAGTGTACTGAGCTTAGTGCATCAACAATGGCGACGGCTGCGGCAGCGGAGGAACAGCCCGTGCTCGACGCGGAGCAGGAGCAGCCCCAGCCCGAAGACGTGCCCGGCTCTGAACCCACGTCGGCGCCCAGCGATGAGCCAGCAGCAGCAGTCGTGGAGGAGGACAAGCATAAAGCAGCGCCCGCGGTCAAGCCTGGAGCAGCAGCAGCAGCAGCAGTCAAGCCGCCTAGGGCGGGCAACAACAACAACAACAGCGCTGGTCACCCCCGCGTCCTCCAAGACCCGCAGACTCAGCGACAACCAAAGCAGTGGCCTCTTGCTATTCGCTTGGCCAAGCGGGCGACAAGGGAGCTTGAATGCTGTTGCCGATGAAGCAGGGTTCGTCGCGCGCTCTCCATTCTGCGAAGAACGAGGCCGCATGTCTGACTTAGCTCTGGGCTCTTACAGACCAAACAAGTGCGATGTCGTCTAGCCTCACCTTTTGGAACGGACAAGCAACGAAGCCACGTCTGGCGCTCTGAAGTTCGGCTGCCAAGGCTCACTGCGCACCCGGTGGCGCTCGCTCGAAAGCCGAGCTGGGTACGATTGACCGGCCCCCAAATGGCAGACTCATGCGCTGTCGATGTCACCGCGGGCTGCACGGGACCAAGCCTCAGCTCGTTGGAGCCAAGAAGGTCCGGAGAAGATATCGTCAAGCTTGCTCAACGAGGCCAGCAGGGCGCGTGTGAAAGAGAGGGAGAGCGAGGGAGAGCGGTTGGCATTGCAGTATCATCGTGCAAGTTCGGCCTGGTGGGTGCCTCTACTTCTTCCTCACTTGTTTACGGGGTACTAGATCTTTTGGTGAGCCTGCAGGTGACAATGAAGAGCAAAACCGGCAACCTGTTCCGAATCCAGTCCTCTTTGATGCTCATCACTGTTCTCCCTCGGTGTGTTACACCTCAAAAAGGCTGGGCACGTCCAGGAGGTCGCTGCTTTCCAGGCTTTGCACCAAACCGAGCTCGGACCTCGAAAGCTTCCACTTCGGCCAGCAGCATCGACAGGTTCGTGGCCTGTCTTCGGCAAGACCTGGCCGAAAGCCAATACGATGCGCACTCTCAAGACTTGGAAAAGCCTCGCTATAGCGGGACCGAAGTCCAACTTCCAAGCTAGAACCTCATCCCGGAGCCCTTCTCCAACGGCACGATCCGCGACGCCTACCGACATGTGCTGGTTCCTTTGGAACCTCGTTGCCTTGCTTTGGTCCCTTATCATCTGCATTTTGCGACAGTCATACGAAATCCGTCTGATGTCCACGTAGTATTAGATTGAGCGATTAGGTCTTTCCTCTTGCAAAAACAAAACTATCTTTCACTCCCTCCCAACGGACGCTTGAATTGGTTGTGTGTAGCGGTGTGCAGCGAGCGCACATGGCACTTGCCACCCATCATTTGCCCTCCTCGACTCCCCGCATCAAAGTCTGATGCAGCTTGGTTTCCACGCGCGCGTCGACCTCGGTGGTGTCCTTGCCATAGACCTGCGCATGCAATTTAGTTTGCGTTAGAAGGACATCGCACGCAGGCGTCGAAACGTGCCTGTCTGTGGATGTGGGTGGTGAAATCATCGTCAAAGTCGGGGACAAAGATGGAAGCGATGCAACCAGCCAGGCAAAGGGCCAATACGGCGTAGTAGACGAAGGCGTAGGCGTTGGAGAGGCCGTCATTGTACGCCAAAGAAGCTGCCTGGACGATGGCCGGGCTGCTGCCAGGCACAAGTCCTGCCGCAGTGGCGTTGCCCGCTCCCAGCGCAGCAATCAGAGCCGGTACGGAGGCAGGAGGCAAGCCGGCAGTGGTGGCGGCTGGCGTCACAGCCTTGGTTACTTCGCCCGGCGTCTTGTTGGACAGGATCGCAACGAAGACGGATGTGAAGATGGCTCCGCCGCCAGTGCGCATGGCTGCAATCGTAGCTTTTGGACACCAGTCGATTGAGCGCCTGGCTTGAAAGTTGGAAGCCTAAAAGAGTGGGGTACGAACCGACAAGCACACCGAGGTCGCTAGGCTCGCAGACCATCTGTTGTCGAGACGTGAGTCTATATTCGCCACACACTATGGCGTGAACACTCACTTGTGTCAAGAGAACGGGTGCGGTTTCGAGAATGCCAACAGGCACAGTGCCGAGGAAGGAGAGAGCAATGCCAGCTGCCTTGGTGTGGCGAGTCACGGTGGACAGGCCACCGACGAAGCACTGGGACGTGATGTTTGATCAGAGCTGTCGTTGATGCCAGAGGGCCAAAGGCAGCAGCTCACCGTGATCCAAATAATGTAGAACATGAGCTGCCACTTGACCTGCAGGCAGCCGAACGTTCAATTGCGAACAAGGGAAGGAGTGGTCGGCACCAAATCTTACATGCTTGATCACACCAACCAAGGGAGTGATGAATGCCAGTCTGTGAAGAATTGAGCCAAGGAGGCCGAGCTACATAGTTTCAAGCACCCACCCAAACCAGGTTCCGAAACCGATCGTGGTGGACATCCAAGCGAGCTCTGCGCGCCATATATCGTCAAAAGGAAGCAGACTAACGCAATCGGCTGACACACCTTGCCAGCTGGTGATTTCGATCGAGAAGACAGCAAAGACTGCAGAGGAATGTCAGCTTCGGTCGAAGTGAACTGGAAGGCAACACACCTTGTGTGGGCCACATGATCGCAAATCCGACATAGATGACACCGGAAGCAATGGCAAGGACCACCAAAGGGACGATGCCTTTCGTGGTCCGGAAAAGCCTCAGAGGGACAACTGGATTAGCCGCATTGCCGAACCAAGCTGCCTTCAGAGTAAGAAGACGTGCCGTGAGCCATACAGGAAGCGAAACACACCCCAGGCGAACCACAGGACCAGGGAGACAGCTCCGCCCACCAGCAAGCCCAGAATCTTAGCAGATGACCAAGGTGACGGCTGATTGCCCCAACTGACGCCGCTGTTCGCATGTTTTAGCCTTCGCTGTGCGTGGGACTATGTTCGAGGAGGACGAGGACGGACAGGAGGAAAGAGGTCAACTATGATGGGCAAAGAGAATCAGTGATGGCAGTGCAAAGACAACAGATTGACCACGTACACCTGTGATGAGAAAGAAAAAGCCAACGAAATCAATGCGCTTGAACTCCTGCATGAACGTGCGATCCGGGCCGTGGAGTTGACGGAACGAAGCAGGACGCTATGTGTGGTGTGCACAGAGGTCAGCATGCCGCTGTGACAACGGTGGAGCCCTTACGCACGTAGAAGAAGAAGAACAGAATGCCAGAAACTGCCATGAGTGCAATATAGATGTAGTATATCTGGACGTTGAAGGTTAGGGAAAGGCAGCGTCTCGAACGCACAAACGCAACCCTACAGTTCTCCATCCAAAGCGAATAGCAATGTCGCTTCCTGACATGATTCGGCATTAGTCCGATCGCAGACAAACAGCGCAGACTCAATGCAGCGAACCCAAATAGGCACCGAAGCCGACCTAAGCAAAAATAATGGTTAGCGGCAATGCCGCAAAATTGTGAAGCAAACTCACGGGAATGACATTGAACGAGTTGATGACGGGAATGAAGATAAACTTTAGCTTGTGTGGCACCAGCTCCCCAACAATCAACGGATAGACCTGATTGCGCATGAAAGCATGAGTCAAGACTAAGAACTTCAGGTCCGGTGATCGGAGGCATACTGCAGGCACTCCAGCAGACAATCCAATCAGGACATTGGCCCCAATCAAAACATCCATGTGCTGACTGCGGTGCAGAGACTTAGTTTCACCCTTGAGGAAAAGGAAGTCTGGCTCACGCAGTACACGCTATGTCAAAGTTTCTGTTTTCAGTAAGAAGAAAACGATGGTCAGAAGACCCGCGCACCAACAATGCCACCAATGGTGCCGAGCCCACAGGAGAAGAGTAAGAATGGGCGCCGGCCAAACTTATCGGAGAGGCGACCAAAGATCAAGCTCATGATCGTCACCTGTGTGCCACGAGTTAGACATTTGTCTAGTAGACGAAAAGGAGCAGACACCTCACGCAGAGTGTCCACAGGATGCTGAAAAGGGACGCATTGTCAGAAGGGCCAATGTCGGCATTGATGGTCGTAATGACGGCTGCTGGCACCGCGAAGCCCCAGAGAATGCCCGCATATAGCACCGCCAAAGCCAGGCAGGAACCGACCAACGGAGGCGACTTCAAATATCCTTTGACCTCAGACTGGTCGACGGCCAATGCGCGCGACCGACTCAGATCCTCCTGTCCGAGGGCATCAACCTCTGAGCCGCGCAACAGATTATTGCTGGGCTCGGGGCTGGACACATGCTGAAGCTCATGCTTCTGGTCGATTTCCTTCTGGTCTGCCATGTTGTCAGAGGACAAAGAATAGTCAGCAAGGTGGGACCTGGGGATAGATAGACGGCACGGACAAACTCAGGCGAAGCTGATTAGGCGTGGCAACACCGGCAAGACCAGAGTGGCAGCTAGAAAAGTCGTTTGCGCCTCGAAGATCGCAAGAGGAGCTCGTGCCGTAGTCGTCGCTCAGGTGGCAAATGCCTTTGGACAACGCCGCTGATGAGAGAGGCCGCGGCCTTCTTGGGCCCCGCGGCCGCCCGCGGACAACTGCCTCCCCTTTGCCACCGGAGGTTCTTTGGTCTCTGCCATCAGCTCGTTGCAGCAACCAGCGTCAATTGGCGAGCCGCGAAGCTTGGCAGAGATGGGAGCACTTTCTGAATCTCTCAATTGCTGTGACCTGTCTTTTGATGCCGGAGTGCTCGCTTGTTCTTTCGGTTTCGCCTCTTCTGCACATCCCTCTGTTTACGATCTACAACTTTCAGTTGTGTGGCGGCCAGACCGCTGGGGCTTGCGATCTGGGCAGCATGTAGCTCTCAGGCTACTCAATGCTCAATTTTTCCGGGCTCCGTCTCCGCAGAGGGGCAGTGCCGCAGTGGTAGCTTGCTCCTAGAGAAGTCTGTAGCAGCAACAGCATACGAAAGATGCACAACGAGGGCATATTGCGCTGCCTGCCCGACTATGCGCCTGAAGTTAGTGGTCTTACGGCCATCGTCACTGGCGCCAACGGAATCTCTGGCTTTGTGAGTAGCCCATGCCCAGTGTGTGCTGTTGCCACCGACTTGCACGCTAAGCCCAACGGGTCAGGCGATGTGTGAATGGCTCAAGGCGCATTCACAGCGTTGGGCCACTGTCCACGCCCTGTCCCGCCGTCCACCCAAGACACCTCTTGGCGGTAACATCGTGCACCACTCCATCGACCTCCTATCCCCCTCGGCCGAAGATCTGGCCGCAGAGCTAGCCGAAAAGCAAATATCTGGCCAATATCTGTTCCACTTCGCTTATTTCGATCCGAGCGCCGCTTCCAATGATCTCGGCGCAGAACTGTTCACCGCCACTGAAAAGTTGTGCTCGACTAACGCCAGTATGCTGCGAGTGATCATCCAGGCGCTCGATCGGAACTCTGCAAGCAGCCAGGAGCCAAAGTTGAAGAAAGTAGTGCTTCAAACCGGAGGCAAAGTAAGCTTCGCACTCCATTCGTAGAAGAAGCAGCAGGACTGAAGACCTCCCGCTCTCTCAGTACTACGGCATGCCCTTTGGTCCAGTTTTATTGCCCATGACGGAAACGGACATCACCATACCAGACGTGAGCATGTCGACCGTTCCCCTGAAGGAGCTTTAATTCTTAATGGCAATAATGCAGCCCTCAAACTTCTACGTTGCGCAAGAAGCCGTCCTGAAAGAGGAGAGCGCGCGATGTGGATTCGATTGGTGCACGGGACGGCCAGCCTATATTTTGGTAGGTGGTCTTATCCCTTCTCCGGAGTCTCAGCTACAGACTTGTTCTCAAATTCCTCCTCGAGCTTTGCAGGGCGCTCCTCAAGAGGTCAACGCTTTGAATGTTGCTTTAGCATATGGACTCTACCTCGCTGTCTCCAAGGAGGTGGGCGTGTCTCCTTCCGAGGTCATCCAAGACACAGGTACTGACTTGTGATTTGGCCTTTCAGCTGGGCGAGTCAGTGGTCGAGTTCCCTGGCACTCGCTCGACGTACTTCGCCTCCTCCGATCATTCTTCAGCTCAGCTCAATTCCGCCTTTCACGAATTTCTTGCTATCAACCAAGGCGGAGGAGAAGGCTTCAACATCGTTAACGGAGATCCGATGCAGTGGGCTCGCTTGTGGCCCAGACTGGCATCTTTGTATGGCTTATCAACAGCCATTCCGCCAGCTAATGGCCAAAATGACCATGAGGTAAGGCACAGCTCCCAAAGGGCCTCGAGATTCAGCCTGATAGGGCGACTGGCGCACAGACGCAATTGCCAACCGAAGCCCCACGGGGCGGTGGCGAACGTGCATGGATCAAGAATCGGCTATCGATGGTCAAATGGAGCCAGCGATCGGACGTCCGGGAAGCGTTTGATCGCTTGGTTGTCCAGCACCATCTCCAAGCCGACGTATTGGACAGGACTTGGTGGCCGCTCCGTGCGTGTCGCTCGTCCTCATTTTACGAGAATCGCACTGATCTCGGGTGTTTGCATTTGCTCGCAGTTGACTGGGCTTTTGGTATGGACTGGGACAACGTCTACAGCATGCAAAAGGCCAAGGATGCTGGTTGGTTGGCTTATACCGACACGTTTGAAGTTCATGTCAAGGTTTATCGAGAGGCCGCCGCGCAAGGGCTGCTGCCTCCTCCTCTCTCAACATGACGGCCTGGTCTGCCGAAATACTGCGAAGGCGCAAGGTGGCAACAACCCCTGCGCGGATCTCAATTTCCGTCACCGTGTCCAAAGGTTCTAGCGATCGTTCGACATTCCGCCCTTCCTCCTTTTTCGGCTCTGAACTCTCTAGTCCATCTGTGATCTTGTTATATAGCTTGGACTCCGGCATTCCCTCTGGAAGGAAATTGCCACTGAAATTGCACGTGCTGGAGGCTTGAGCACGCGCTCTTCTTGCGTGTCGCTTTTGCTCGACGACGAGCCCTTGCCTTGAGTTTCAAGTGTACTGAGCTCAGTGCATCAACAATGGCGACGGCGGCCGCAGCAGAGGAGCAGCCCGTGCTCGACGCGGAGCAGGAGCAGCCCCAGCCCGAAGACGTGCCTGGCTCTGAACCCACGTCGGCGCCCAGTGATGAGCCAGCAGCAGCAGTCGTGGAGGAGGACAAGCCCAAAGCAGCGCCCGCGGTCAAACCTGGAGCAGCTGGAACAGCCAAGGGTGAGCAATGGATCCGCAATGCATAAACAAGAAGCTCAAGGTTGGGGCAATAGGCACTCCTGTCAAGCGACTCGCGCCTGGCACCGTCAAACCAGCACTGTCCAAGCCTGCCACTACAGCAGCGGTCAAGCCCAGCGTCAGGTCTGGCGCTGCACCGGCCGCGACGAGGCCAGCAGGAGCTCGGGCCCCTCCATCCGCGACCTCGACAACTGCAGCGCGCAGGCCTGCCGTGGTGTCCGCCACCAAAGCAGCCGACGCCAAGACTACAGCTGCTGTCAGGTCAGGCTCGCCCGCGTCCTCCACTGCGTCCGGTCCTACTGCAACAACAACAAAGCCTCGACCTCCTGCTGTGGCGGCTCGGCCGGGCGTCAATGGCAAAGCACCCGCCGCCAGACCGTCCACAACACCCTCTACGGCCACTGCTGGGGCTGACAAGAGGCCTGGCGTGGCAGCGAGGCCCGCCGTTACGTCAACTGCGAGGGCGCCGCTGAGGTCCAGCTTGTCCGCTGCTTCTGCTTCCCGGCCCGGTGCCTCCCCGGCGTCAGCGCCAGCAGTCGCAGAGCTCAAAGAGAAGGTGTGTGACATTCCCTTATAGCGCCAAATTGGCTTTTGTTCATTGGGCGCTGGAGCCTCGCACAGATCAAGGAGGCCGAAGCCGCATTAAGTGCCAAAGAAGCCCAGGTGGCCGACCTCACCGCCCAGCTCGAAGCCACCACCTCCGACCTTGCAGCCCTTAAAACATCCGCAGATTCCACCCTGGACTCTCTGACCTCCACCCAAACCTCCCTCTCCGATGCCCTGGCCAAATTGGCCGACCTGGAAGCGACCTCGGCGTCCCACTCCTCCAAAGTTCTTGCGCTCGAGAAGCAGCTGGAAGATGCCTCGGCCGAGCTGGTCGGCGCTAGGGAAGGGCTGTCGGCGCACGAGACCAAGCTGGGCGAGCTGAGGAGCAAGCACGGGCTGGAGCTGGCCAACTTGACCTCTTCCCACGGCGAGGAAAAGGCCAAGTTGGCTTTGCTCTCCAAGGAGTCGCTGGCGAAAGTGGAAGGGGAGCTCAAGACGGCTCAAGCCAAAGTGGCCGAGTTGGAGTCGGGGCAGGCAAAAGCGGTTGCCAAGCTGGAGGGCGAGCTGGAAGAGGCCAACAAGAAGTCTGGCGAACGGATCAAGGCTTTAGAAGCGGAGCTGGCATCGGTGGCGGATCTGAAGGAGGCCCACCAGTCCACCATCCAACAGCTCGTTGACGAAGCCGAGGCGGCCAAGAAAGATGGCAAAGAGGCTCTGGTGCTAGCTAGGAAAGCTGCTGATGAAGCAAAGTGCGTTTTGGCTTGTTTACCCTATCCTTTCGAGAGGCCCTCGCTTAATCCCCGATTTTGTCTACGGAAACTCACAGGAAAGCCAACGACGACGCCATCCTCGCTCTCAAAACCGGACAGCAAGAAGCCATCTCCGCTGCTTTGAAAGAGGCAGAGGCGCACCACGCCAAGGTTGTCGCAGACCAGGTGGCGCTCGCTCAAAAGCAAGGCTTGGACCAACTGGACGGCCTCAAATCCCAAATTGCAGCCGAGCGCAAGAAGGAGCAAGCTGAGCTCGAGGCGCAACTGGCTCAGGCCAAGGATGAGGCGGAGAAGAATGTCCAGCTCGCCAAAGAGGGACAGGACAGCGAAATCGCCAAGTTGCAAACTACCTTGCAGACCGTTCAACGTGAGGTCTTTTCCCCTCATTGTCCCTTTGCAGTACTAAAAGCCGTGGTGACCGCACAGGCCAATACGAAGAGCAACTGGAAGCCGTCCAAAAGCAGGCAGAGGCCAAATTGGCGTCAGCGGCCGAAGCCGCTCGCACCGAGGCCGAGGCGGCACACTCTGCCGAGCTGGCCCAACTTAAGGACAAAACGCGATCTTCTGTCGAAGAGGTGCGTTTTTTGGAGTCGCCATTGGCAGTTCAATCCATATTGACTGCTCGCGCACAGTTCAAGGCTGGCCACGCGAAAGAGATTGCCGCCCTCAAAGCCTCGCACCAAGCCGAGCTCGATGCTCACACCGCCAATTCGGCCACTTCGCTTAGCACCATCGAGACCAATCTGGCCGCCACGTCGCAGGACCTGGTGAAGGCCAAGTCGCGCAACTCGGACTTGGAGGCTACGCTGGCCGAGATGAAGTCTAACCTGCACGCCGTCCAGGAGTCATTCTCCAAAGCTCAAGCCACTACGCCAGTAAAGGACGAAAAGTCGCTCGCCCGCATCGCCGAGTTGGAGACCGCGCTCAAGAGGGCCCAGGCGGACACGGAAGAGCAGAGCGAGGCGCTCAAAGAGACCCAGACCGCCTTCAATGATAGCGTGGTGGACATGCAGACCAAGCATGCCCAGGCGCTCGAAACCAAAGAGGAGGCTCTGCAGAAAGCCAAAGTCGACCTCGAACGGCTTCAAGGCGACCACTCCAAAGAGCTGGAGGCCCTCAAAAAGACTCACGAGGAAGCCCTCCTTGCTACCTCCAAGACCTCGGCCCTGCCTTCGCCGCCCGTCTCCCCCACGAACTCGGACGTCAGCAAGGAAATGGTCAACCTCCATCACGCCCACGAGCACAAGCTGGCGGACGTCATCAAGGAGCTCGAGGCCATGACCAAAGAGAACGAGGTACTCAAGAGCCAGCTGGCTGCCCACCAAAAGACTGCAGTGGGTAGCGGTGCCGATGAGGACGAGAGGTTTTCGTATTCGGCCACCGCCTGAACTCTACGACCTACTTTCGATATGTGCACAGCGGGGTTTGTTTCTTTGGACTTTCATTCATCTAAGAGGCGGACAACATCTAGACGACCGAGCAAGAGGGGCAGCTCCATGAAGCGGACTTTGACGAGCGAACAAGTTGTAGTTACATTCTTCTCTACGAACACGAAACGGGCAAGGCCATAATGATCTTCTTCTATCCAAACGTGCGCGCTCTAGATGGCCAGGTCATCGCCAGCCACGCCATTGTCCTCAGCCTCTTGCTCGCGGATGCTGAAGCGGCCGTCAGCTCATCGGGTTTGCCGTGAGGAAAGTCCCAGCTCACTCGTCTTCGCCAGGCCTGTTTCCGGACGTTAATACGATGAGAGTGAGACAAATAACGGCGAGAGTTCACCTCGCATAGGTCCTGAATTGCTCGTGAGGCTGGACGGTCGGTGGGACCGAGTGATAGCCTTCTGCCGCCTTGGCATCAGGCGGAAGCTCTGTGCGCCGGTCTTCACTGAACTGCTGGTTCATGGCCTTGGTCCCCGCTTCTTCTGTTGGGGGTCTCACGTTGTGGAAAGCTCAATTCTGGAAAGGGGGCTTGCCTTCAGCGGCGCGGACTTGGGCAGGCAAACCCTCCTCAGCTTCATGCTCGTGCCGTTGCTGATGGAACTTGGGTTGGTTTGAACCAACAAGACATCAAGACGATGGCGGACCTCTGCACTTTTGTCGTATTTCGGCCCAAGAATCCGGTCTTCGATTTTGTGCTCTAGCTCGGCGAGCTGTGCCTTCGTTTGAGCTCTGAGTCGACGGTGAGGTGGAATCAGGTGACGAACCTTGTGTCCCAGCGTCATTTTATTGGGCTTTTGGTCGGGAGGAGCAAAGCGTGCCTTTCACGGTGACGGTGGCAAAAGGTGGCTTGCAATTCGTGGGTCTCCGACCTCCGACGAAAACGATGTTACAACACCGGGAGGTGCCTAATTAACGCTGGAACGGTAATAGCTGGGCGGCCTTTGATGGCAGCTGGGGCGCCATAAAAGTTTTACGATGGCTAACTTCACTTCTGCTGCTTGGCCAGAGCCTCCTTCAAAGCCAAAGACCCCATGCGCATCGTGTCCACCCCTTTGCCCACGCATATTTCAATAACCTTTCGGTTGTCCAAACCAGTGAGCTTTGCCCTATTCAGTCAGGGCCTCTTACTCACCTCCATCAGCTCTTGAGGGGTGGCGCCATATTTGACCGCGTTCTTGGCGTGAACGAGGGTGCCTTGCTCGAACAGATGACCAGCTTCGATGTCAATGCCCACACTACAGTCCATCGTTAGACCACAGACGGGATCGGACGAACTAGGTCACTTGCTAGATCAGTTCCTTAAGTTTGGGCTCAATGGCATTGCGGTCCCAGGGCGTGGTGCTGTACTTGGTGTACGTTTCGAACAGCTTGGAGTATAAGGGGCAAGTCAGCTTGAGCCAGATGATGGGACGGCGGGCAGCGAAAGACAATGACGAACTTCAGGGTCATAAGCCAGGACATCGTTCCACTTTTAGCGTCGAAGTCAGTCATTATGAATTGGCTGTCAAAATAACAGACGACAAACCAGAGGCGCCCAATATCCTCTCTTGGCTGTAAAAATTTCCCTAGTCTTCTGGGCCCGCTCGTCGAGTTCTGGCGTCTCTTTCGGCAGTTTGCCCGCTTCTCTAAAAGCCTGTTAACATTGGTACAGGTTAGACTTCGGTGGTCCAGAATGCGAGATCGGAAGAGCTCGCACTCACCTGCAGAATGATTGGAACGCCGCTGACCAGGGAGGAGCGTGAACACCGCTTCTCATCACAGGCGGAGGTATACGCACACGACGGCAGAATGGACGCCCAGAACGGAGCAGCATTCCAAAGCTTCTAAGATTTCCTCCTTCGAGGCACCTGCCGCGAGAGCTGCTTCTACGTGGCTGGCCAAGGTCTGAGGGGACCGACGACACACAGAGGCGTCAATAGCAAGGTGAATGAGCTCTCTGGCTTTGGCTGAGAGGTGGCCTTTTCGCGATGGCAGACCCAAGAGCTCGACAGACGCCTCGAAGTGTTTTGGGTCGAGCTCCAAGAAAGCCTGATCTGCCGGCCCGAAAGCGCCGTAGTCTTTGATGTATTGCGCTTTGAGTTGTTCTGCAGACATGGTCATTGCTGGCGGTCAAGACTGCTGTTGCCCGTTAGGTCTCCGCAAGATGCGGCCCCGCGCTTCCAGATCTCAGCATTGCCGAATGGACGTGCCGAAGCCTGGAGGCTGGCGAGGATCAGCCATGGAAAAACAATGCATTGGCGAAAAATGGGAGTCAATAATCGCGAGGGAAACCATGAGAATAAGGGAGCCTTCAAAGAAGCAACTGCTCGTTCGGGTGGAACGATTTGTTCGCGGTGGCAAATTGTGCGCGATGGCGAGAGTACAACTAGATGCGGTTCTTTTACAAGCATGCAAGTGAATAAAAGCAGGAATATGACGAGAGGAGGAAGATTGGCCGTGGACGATGGGAGGTGTTGTCCAGCAATGGCGGCACAAAGATCTGGCAGAATCCGAAGCGAGGCCGCTACGCCAGAGCCGCATTGAGAAGCTCTTGAGCATCTGGCGAGAGAGTCGGTGCCAGCTGAGCCCCGGCGACAGCTTGCCCTTGGCTCCCCATTTTCTTCCAGCTGCCATGGCTCTGAGTCGGACAAGGAGGGGTCTTGACGAGAGGAAAGGATCACCCACGTCTTCTGAACGATGTCAATCAGTTTTTGCCGTTCGTGCTTCTGGGCGAAATCTGCGAATTCTAGCTCGAGGAAGGTGAGGCATCTGAAGCAAGCGATGAGCTCGACTGATTCATTTCGATAGGGAGACGATGGATGCTCACATTGCGTCTTCGAATGCCTGCATTTCTGTGTCGCTCGATTTGTCGCCCCCTCCCTTGAGGGTTTGCTTCAGCAGCAAAGTCTTCACGCGGTCAAAGATAGCCTCGTCCTCGTCTTCCTTGTAGCCAGCTTCGAGCATGATGGCCTTTGCACATTCGAAGTGAAACTTGTTGAGGTTCGTGCGCCAGCTCTTGTAGCCAGAAAGGCCCTCTGGGTACTCGGCTCGCGGTTTCGTCCATCTCTTAACGTGCTGCGCGTGTGCGGCCAAAAGCATGCCTTCGGACGCGGCCGGGTCCAGAGCCTTGACCCATTTGACCAGCTGGGTGCTTTTTGCAACCTTGCTGAGCTTTGGCATCCGCATAAGCGAGAAAGCTCACTGATAACGAAAAGAGGCGGGTGCTTCCACGCCGTCGACAACCGTCCTCGTGGGATCGGTTTGAGCTAGTGCCAGCAGCTCATTTACTGATCTATCGAATGGAGAGGACATCGGGGAAGGCAGGTGGACGTTGAAACCCAGAGTAGCTAATGCATTCCACTCCGCCGGTGGCGACTGCCAGTGACAAGTTACAACTCATGGGCTGAAAAGGCGGCGTATTTCGAATTTGCCGTACCCATATACCCATATAGCTTGCAGACTACTGGAACTTAGCCGAGCATCGGTTCGCCTCTGATCGAAGATGCCGGAGAGCTTTGCCCCCTCGATCGTGCTCATTATGGAACCAATCCCACTGGTCTTTGCCATCCATCTCGGCCGACCTCTCCATTGCACAGTGGGCGAGATCTTGGATTTCTGGCAACTTGAGTTCCTGGGTGCCAAGGATTGCTTGCCATTGCCGCCAACTTTCCCCAGGCCTCTAAAGGCGCTTGTCAGCAATAACGCTCAGGCCTGCTATGTAAAGATGCGCGACTTACATGTTGGTACATGCGTCGGAGTTCTTCCAATAAGCCCCAACGACACTTGATTTGGTTCGTGAGTGCAGTGATTTTGTCGGTTTCGACTCTCGCTACGCGCACAATACTCTGCGTCTGCCTTAGCCCACACACTATGGAAAGAAAAGGTTCTGCTTACCCAACGCTTTTCCATCGCGTCAAAGGCCCGTTGCAATTGGGAGCCATATCGGAGTTGCAGATCTTCGGCCCTGCAGTAGACCTGCAGATCTCTAACCAAAGTCCTGAGGCGACGTTCCAGCCCTTCCAGTTGCTCGAGTTGCTCCTGATCTCAAACTTAGACTGAGAGATGCCACTATGCAAAATACGTAAAGATCGCACCTTGGTAGCACGACCTCTGACTGCTTCGATGTCCGCAATGACTTCGCTGTTGACGTTCATGATGCCCGTCTGTTGCTAATCAGATGGAACGGAAACTCGGTGAAGTTTTTATCTTACTAATACCCGTCGATCGACTCTTGGTCGCTGTTCGGCTCGGGTCAAGTACCGGTCCAATTTTTCCTGACGTTGCACGGCCTCTGTCTGGTACAGAATGGCTGTTTAATTTGGTGATCTTTGTAACAATGAACCAAGGACATACCAGGCTGTTGATCCATTCTTCAGGTCCGAGCGACTTGAGCCGAAGGACAGCAGCAGCATTACGCGAAGCGGCATCAGCACTGGAGAGAAGCTGGGCAAAGCCTCCCAGAGCTTTGATCTTCCAAGGTCCTCAGCATCTCCGTCTTGCCTGGGCATGTCTGGGCAAAAGAGCCGACTTGCCTTCTTGTCGTTGTTCAGCAGTCGACCGACAATCCCGGGAGACTTCGGGGTTCGTGAGGCCTGTAGAATCACGTAGGCTCTTATGAGCATGGCCACCTCCCAGAGGTGCTGCTTGTCAATTCCCGTGAGCAATCCACGCAAGGTCAAGAGCCCGTGCCAGGTCCGCAAGAACTTGTCTGATATGCCGCCAGAGCCGTGAAGATTGTATCCTGGGGATTTGGACAGCAGTTTGAAGACCCCGATCATGACAGAAAGAGTCGAGCGGGAGGGAGGGTCTGGAGGCCGATGCATTCTGGCTTGAATGAAGTCGACAAGGTTGATGGTCGAGTCAGATGAGGGCTCCATGTAAGCTGCCGCGGTCTGTATGGTACGCGCAAGGAGAAGGCGGCCCCTAAGGGATAAGAGAGTTGGCTGCCCTTGAGTTACCACGTAGCCTATTCAACTCAGACCAGGCCCGAAACTGATGGGAGTCAAACAAAGGGAATATAGCGCTTGTGGGTCACCATATCCTATAAAGCCTGTGATCTGGCATACCGTGTGGTATTTTGAAGAGCCGACGCGGCGACAAGGTCCAACAGTCAGGGAAGAAAGATCAGATCCAAACCAAAGTACGTCCGGCCTTCGGCTGCCATTGGCTCATAGCAGCAGTACAAAAACAGGCAACTTCCCCCGCCACATCATCAACGGCAAAGAAGACCCCAGTACGCAGCGGCAACGAAAGGCCAAAATTAAATCACTCTGAGGAACTGGTTAATACTGCAAGAGGTCGCCGAAGTGCGGACACGCATCGAGCGCAAAGGCAGAACTCCAGAATTCTCTTGGGTGGGAGGCAAGATCAACGACAGTCGCAGCACTCCACGAGGCAAGGCGCTTCGAAAGCCAATGGCAAGCCCCTGAAAGGCCGACAGAAGCCCACTTTGCACGTCAGACAGCAGTGTCAGAGAAAGTTAGTCTATGACGCTTCAGAAAGGCCTTCGGCGCCGAGCAAAACCACTGGCGGTCCCGCTTCAAGAGTGGCAAAATCCGACAAGAGCAGCGCTTGCTCCGCACCGGCGACTCTATCTAACGTTGGACGGCTTTAGTATCAGCGCAGAACCAGTCCACGAGCATGCTGAGCGCTGTCGGCCAGTGCCAGGCGATGCCTTCAACTCCGCCTCGTTCAGCGCGGCCCAAAATTGAAAAATGCTCTGGTGCTGCGCTGTCGCACTGGGTTCTTGAGACTTGGGCGCTTGCGAGGTGTCTAGAATGGCCAGTCGTTCTACATTCACGTCTCGGGCTTGTCGACCTTCTGTCAAACCGCTTCTGGCCTTTGCAAAAGGCGCCTTCCGTTCGACTCCTTCGAACGCCCAAGTGCGGCCCTTGATGCGGCCTTCGTCTGAGGCTTTGCCTTGCTCCTAAACGACCATGGCATTAGGTCCAGCCATCACCCGCTTGGTTCAGAGAGCGGCAGAGGCGAGTTCCCCTTCCGCGGCTCAACCAGGTCCGCCTGGACCTCGCTCATGACATCTTCTCAACAGAGTCAAATTGCCAACAACATGCTCACAACGGACGAGGTGCCATTAAACCCCAGCAACCCCGTCCTCAGCCTACCGTCGAACGCCTCCACGCCCAGTGAAAAGGAAAAGGTCGCCACGGTCACGGTCACTTCTGTCTCTTCCAGTCCCTCTTCCTCTTCTTCCCACAACAATGGCTCCTCTGGTACGGTCGCAGCTGCAATTGTTCCATTCGTCCTGGCTTCCATCGTCATCGCCTGCGCCTTCGTCTGGCTGAAGCAGCGGCAAAGGCGGAGAGCGGCATTGTCCACCAACCAAGGCCGAAGCCTTGAAGCCGCGTATCACCCGGACCTCCCCTCTCCTCGGTGGAGTGCCGCCAAGAAGCTAAAAGGCTTCATGTCGCCGCGCCTGCCGCCTTCCCAGAGCAGCGGCAGCAGCGGGAAGACGGATGTCCACATCACCCTCCCCACAAGACCGGCCATGAAGGAGACGCCCAATCTGGCGGACGCAAAAGAAGGGTGGCTGGCAGACCGCCAAGCTCACCTAGAGAGAGACATGTCGAGCGGTTCAGGCAGGCAGAGAGCCCCCGAAGGGCGGAAGGCGTCATCAGCTTCCAGCCATTCGCGGCGGCCTCATCCTCGGCCCCTTCAGCCCAACGAGCCGGGCCACTACAAGAAGCGAGCGCCTGCCCCAATCTCTACTGGGCGCCCCGCACCGTCCACTCGCAGGCCACCTCCAGCTCTCCGCGCTAGTCGGCCAACATCGACCGGTTCATCCACCCTTGTCCTACCGGTCATCAAGCCGATCAGATCAATGAAGCGCAAACCCGTTCCCGAGCTGGAGGCGTTGCAAGAGGAACCCGAGACGGCCTCGCCCGTGCAGGGCCCGCCTTCAGCCTCCACCGCGACGTTTTACTGCAAGGGCTCGTCGACAGCGAGAATGACCACCTTCACCGAGTCCTCGTTCTACTGCAAAGGAGATGCGAGCACAATGGCTCGTGGGTCCCCTGTTTTCCCCCGGCGTGTATTGAACTCCGCTGATCACAACTTTAGCTCCGCCACCGTATGTGCCCTCTCACTCCAACTCCAGCGGTACACACACCACCACCACTTCATCTGAGTCACCCATTCTTCCCTCTGGCCTCCAGCGCCATTCACGCGCTGCCGTGGCGTCCGTTCTGCAAGAAGAGCAAGAGGAGGATCGGCGAATCAGCCTTCAAGAGGCACAGCGCGCCTTGGACAGATCTCGAGCCCCTTCATTCACATTCTCGTCGTCTGGCAATACCAGTTCCTCCAAGAAAAGCAAAAAACCGACGCCACCTTCCGCGTCCTCTCGGCCCATGTCGACCGTCTCAGAGACGAGCGGCTTCTCTTCCACGACCGTCTTCTCAAGGCCGGGCGCCCCGCCACCTTCTGTGGCATCTCATGTATCCTCGATAGATGTCTCTGAAGACTTTGAAACGTAGAATTGAAGCGATCATCATCCTGCCCCACCAGCACTTCTTCCCACCAACGACTTTTGCCTGATATATTCTTGAGCTTTGGTGTCGCTTACACGCTGGCCTCATCTTTGTGCTCGACGACAGCCTTTCCCCCAAGAACCTTGGCCTCCAGGTCGCGGAGTTGCTCGTCCGTGGCGTCGGTGAAATGGACCGCCACTTCATCCCCGAAGACGGCGTTGATCTCTTCCAAGGTTTTGCCTTTCGTTTCAGGGAAGGCGAACCAGACCACGGCGAGCCACACTGCAGTCCAGATGATGCTAAGAGGACAGCGTCAATGCGGGAAGAAAATGATGACTTGGCAGCACTCACAAAATCAGGAAGAATTTCCAAGTAATTTTCGCGATGGCTGTGGGACCAGCTTGGAGCCAAACGATACCCATAATCCAGTACACTGTTGGACACTTGGCTCAGACCCAAGCTGGGAGTGAAGATCAGAAAGCAGTGGGACTTACCGCTTGTCGCCAGTGCCATGGCCTTGCCTCTAATCTTGTTGGGCATGATCTCGCTACAAAAAATGAAGCTGTTGGCGTCCACTGTGGGGAAAAAATTAGCGAGTCTTGAAGACCACTCATAGGGGAGAGGCGTACAACCGCTAGCGTAAGAAACGAGAAACAGAAATAGAGCGGCAATGCCAGCACGACCAGCAGCGGGCGTCAAGTTTGCGCCATAGTGCCCGATGATACCACAATACACTGTGAGCCAGACGAGAACGCCAGACAGGGCAATCAGGAACATTGGCTTGCGACCAAGGACATCCGCGGCGATGGAGTTGCAAACATTCAAAGGCACGGACAGACTGGTCCAGCAGGCGTTCAAGACCAGGGCGGTAGCGCCAGAGTAGCCAAGCGCATTGTAGAGAAGGATCGAGTAGTTGTTGATCTGGTGGTCGGACCGATCAGAACTTTGCGCTTCCACTAAATCGCAAGACGCGCTATCTCACCACCAAGATGCCCGTCGACTGCATGGCAGCGAATTGTCCGGCAGCCAAAAACATTCTTCGGCGGTAGCTTCGCTTGGTCCATAGCTCACTCCATCGGAAAGGGTCAGCCTGTTCGAGGGCGATCTGTTTGCGGATTTGATAAAACTCCTCGGCCACCCAGAGCTCCGAATCCTCTCCGTCATCCTTGGAATCGCCAGCGTGAAGCTGCCGAATGACCTTCTCGGCTTCTTCAAAGCGGCCTTTCTGGGCCAAATAGCGAGGCGACTCCGGAAGAAGCCAGATCAGGCAAGCGAGCACCAGAGGGAAGAGAATTTGGATAGCGAGAGGGAAACGCCATTGGAACTGCGGGTTGGCGGCAAAGTACGACGCATAGCCGATCCAAGACGCGGTGCCGTATCCTGTAGCAATCGTGTCAATGAGCTCGGCCGAGTCCCCAAACAAAAGCACGCACCAACACAAATGAGGACACCATGAGATCCGACCAGCGTTCCACGGATCTGTGATGGGTATTCAGTTACCGCCTGAAGAGGACGAGAGTGGACAAAGCGCACAGACGGTGGGCTAACTTCTGATGTGTAGGTTGGAACTGAGCAGCTCCAATATGAGCATCTCTTGTTCCTTGGTGACCACATCCAAGACCTACCGGAGCTGAATAACATGCCGGTGCTGACACCGCCTACCACACGGCCAACCATGAACATCTGACTCGAGGTGGTTAGTGACATCAGGCTATTAATCAAGAAGACAGCTCACTCCAAGCTCTGTAGACCCGCACATTAAAGCGCCGCCGACGACACCGAGAACGGAGCCGACAAAAATCGACATTTTGCGGCCAGAGTAATCAATGCTGCGCGATTGGTGCTGAGTGTCAACCAAATTGCTTGGACGATGATAGAAACAGAGTAATGCGCACCTGAACATCACGGTCAGGGCCCCTATAACGTTACCGACGCTGCGGCAGCACCTTTAGAGAACGCTGCCGTAGAGTAGTCAAGTCCACCTACCTGTAGACGCCGGACATGGTGCCTATCATCGAGGTCGTAAAATCGCTGCCCGGGACTAAATTCAAGGTGTTATAGAAGGCAGGCTGGCCGAGAGTCGTGCCAATGACGGATAGTGAAACACCTTGAGCCGACATCAGTTCAAGCCCACTCTCGATCCGACGAAGCAAGATTGTGGACTGACCGCAAGACCACGATCCAATCGCAACGCAGAGGACGCAGAGGACATTGAGTTTGGTAAAGTGGCCCATCTTTGTTGCCACCTGAGTACGTGTAGGTGGCAAAAATGGGACGCGTCAAAGTTGGGCAGGGAGGGCGTCTGTCCTTGTGCTAGACAGGTCGAGGCAACGCAAGTGACGGACAAGTGCAAAAGAAGGACAAAGCCAAGCCAGTCTATGCGTAGCCAAACAGCAAGCGGAGACCTTCAGACGGAAAATCTCCTGCGGGGTCATGGGCAAGCCAAGCCGTGCCGTGTGCCGAGATACTATCCAGCATGGCAAGTGAGCGGCGATCTTTGTCGTTTCTATAGGCTGTTTGCTAGAGCAATAAAACGTAGGCGGGGAACGCGGCAATCTTGAGAGGGGCGCTCGGGTGGCATCTTCCACCTGGGTTGCTCCGATATCACGGCAACTAGACCAATTCTACAGCCAGAAGCAATGCCAGCATTCGAATTGTCGCCCAACGGAGTCGCGCTTGTCACTGGTAAGCTTGAACTTGCTCCGCGAGGACCAAGCTCCGCCGCCGATCACTTCTGAAAATTACGCTCGAACGCAGGCGCAGCGAGTGGCATCGGCGAAGCATGCGTGCGCATGTACGCCAAAGAAGGCGTCCGCGCTGTTGTGCTGGCAGACAGGAACGCGGAGGCTTTGGTTCGGGTCGAAAAGGAGATCAAGGCGTTGGCCATCAACCCGAAGTTTGGCAAGTTGTGGCTTTGTTCGTCAAGCAAAGCATGTGGGCTGACGGAGAGCGCCAGAGACGCTGACCGTGGAGTTCGACGTGCGGGACGAGAAGCAGATCGAGGACCTGTTCTCCAAAGCTGTGTCCAAGTTCGGAAGAATTGACTATGCTGTAGGTGATAAGCTGCACTATTCACATCGCACTCTTGAGGACTGGAAGGATCAGGTCAACTGCGCTGGGGTGACCGTCAAATATCCGTTCGAAGACTTCGCGACAGACGAATGGGATCGAGTTCAGCAGATCAATCTGCAAGCCTTTCTCCTTTCGAGCAGGGTATGTTGCTCAAACGGAGAGCCAACAGGAAGGGTGTCTTCCTCTGCATGCGGGCCGAGATCAGGCTCATGCTCAAGCAAGACTACCTGCCCAAGTGGGTTCCTGTCAACGGTTTGGCCTCTGACAGATCTGAAGATGGACTTCTCAGCGATCTGGAGCCGGGTCGACAAGACAGGGGTGTCATTGTCAACATTGGCAGTGTTGGTATGCGGCCCCTCCTCGGTCTTTGCCTTGCCCGGAAGCTCATCGTGATCTTCCACTAGCATCGCGTATCTCCATCTGGCGCAACGTCAGCTACAATGCGTAAGCTCTCAGCCTCCAAGCGGTTTGCTTGTTCTGATCGGATTGCTTCCGCAGCTCGAAGCAGGGCATCAACGCCTTGACCCAAACTCTGGCCAGTGAGCGCCCATTCCGCTTCTTGCACGCTGGCTCCTGTTCTTCACTGACACGGTGCTCCCATCATTGTACAGTCGAGCATGCTGCGGATGGCATTCGATGCAATGTTGGTCTTCCTCTTGGCCACCACCTTGGCCTGCGAGTGCTGACCATACCTGGATTCAACAGGGAGTCTGCCCTGGCTACATCGAGACGCCGTATGTCTCTCACTTCCCAAGCCGGCCTTTTTTGCTAGGTACTGACGACATTTTGCGTCCTTAGAATCCTCAAGACTGACCCGAACACCATGGCCACGTTTGCTGAGCGGGTGGCCAAAGCGCCGTGGGTATCCCTTCGCCTTGTTCGAGAGACCTGAGCAATGACCTTGTGTCCTGGGGCAGGATCAAGCGGCCCGGTATGCCTAGCGAGATGGCCGACTGTGTCGGTTGGCTCTCGTCCCCCCGTGCCAGCTTCCTCCACGGCTGCATGCTGTTTGTCTCTTCCCTTCTTTTCGCGAGCTTCTAGTCTAATTCTACGTACAGGGCGGCAGATGGTGGCTATACTATCCTCTGAGCGGATGGACGCAAAGGGCGATGAAAGGCAGAATGGAACGTGAAAGGTCGCATGGCCATCCGGACTCCTTGTATTTGGAGAGCTGCCATAGCGGTGCATCGATATATGCTGTTGCCAGAATTGCCTGGTGGTCCGAAAAGGTATCCCACGAATTGCCACTACAGAGTCGTTGAATTCAGTGCTGGCATGGCCATCGAGGTTTGGTCCACCTCGCTGCTGCCTCTCGCTCGACAACCCGTTCCGTGTAGTGTCACGACGACGGTGTGGCCCTGAGCCTGTTGAAGATCTCCGTACATGGCTCCCTCATCTGCACGCTTCAAACCTCTCCTGTTTTGCCGCCTTGCTAGCGAAAACATGCTGGTCTGTCATGATGCGCCCAGTGAGATTTCGGTGACCCTGGGCCGGTCTTGCAAAGAGCCAGGGTGCCATGGCCGCGGCAAAAGATTTGAATTAATCCGTGCAGCGCTTGTGTGGATTCTTCCGTTGGCCTGCGATCAGAGTCCTTCCTTTCCCGTTTCTGCTACCATCGACTGCCTGTGTGTGTAATGACTTCTCGTTTGGACTACAAAGCTATTGTTGTCGGAGCTGGTTTCGGTAAGTTTTTCCAAAGGCGCGCCAGAGCGCTGTTGAAGCTTTCGAATTTCAAGGGGGAATTTACCAGCTCTACAAGCTCAAGAAAGACCTAGGCTGGAACGATGTTATACTTGTAGAGCAAGACGCGTACGTTCCTGACTCTGGCTTGCGGACGCTGCCTGCTAACTTTGACCGACCAGTGGCGTAGCTGGCGTATGGCACAAAAACAGGTGAGCTATCACTCTGCTGTCTCATCCGCTTTTCAATTAGTAACGCTAGTACAGATATCCAGGCACGTTAGAGCCGTCCTATGTTACTCAAGCCACTCTGAGCGAGAGCGCAGGCGCCATGTCCGATTCCGATTCAACTACGTATCGCTTCTCCTTCGACACCGAGTTTCTTAAGGAGTATCCTATCGAGAGCAACTACGTGTTCCAAAAAGAAGTGGAAGACTACATGAATGCTGTGGTCGACCGATTCGATCTGCGCCACAACATCAAATTGAACTGCCAACTCACTTCGGCCTCATGGAACGAAGACGAAGACTGCTGGGACGTTGTCACTTCCCAAACAGGTCCCGTCAAGACTCGCTATATCATCACAGCCCTTGGCTTCCTTTCGGCAATAAACTGGCCCAAGTTCAAGAACATGGAAGCGTTCCACGGGAAACTCGTGCACACTGGCGCCTGGCCCGCCGATTACTCCGTCAAAGGAAAGCGTGTCGCGGTGATTGGATGCGGTAGCACTGGTACGCGCTCGCTGACGAATCAATTGGATCTGAGCATTGATGTGATCCTTGCACAGGGGTTCAACTCATGCAGGCCATTGGCAGCGAAGTCGATTACATGGTCACGCTTCAGCGCCGTCCCCAATACATCACACCAGCTCGGGTTGCCAAGCTTTCCGTGGCCGACAAGGAATACATGAACGCGCATTGGGACGACATTTGGCGCGATGTTCGACTCCACTCATTTGGGCTTTCTTTTCCCGAGGCGCAAGACAGCTACCATTCCGTTTCGGAAGAGGAAAGACAGCGGCGTTTCCAGAAGGCTTGGGACGAAGGTGGCGCATTCAGATTCAGTGTGTCGAACATTTACACCTCAAAGCACTCTTGGCTAACGAAAGCCACAGCTTTCCAGCCCTTCAACGATATCGCGATCAGTCGAGAGGCCAACGAAGGCGCCGCTGCCTTCATTCGCAAGAAGATCAAGGAGAAGGTCCGCAACCCCGAGAAGGCGCGCAAGCTCGTGCCTCTTGGCCTCCACGCTCGTCGTCCAGTGTGTGACCAAGGTTATTTTGAGGTCATGAACCAGGTGCTGTTCCCCCGACTTGATCCCGTGCCTTAAGGCTCAAGCCCTAACATAGGACAACGTCGACGTGGTGCTTCTCCAAGAAACCCCGATCGAAGAGTTCACTCCCGAAGGCATCAAAACCTCGGACGGCAAAGAGTACAAGGTCGATGCTGTGCTGTTCGCCTGTGGCTTCGATGCCGTTGAAGGCAACTACAATCGGATCGCCATTAATGGCAAAGGCGGCAAAGCACTCAAGGCCCAGTGGGGGAACAAACCGACGACCTACATGGGAATCTTTGTGCCGTCCTTCCCTAACATGTTCGCCGTCAACGGCCCCAACTCGCCCTTTACCAACATCCCGGTGTGTTTCCCAATTTCTATTCAGGCTACAGGCGGCTGACCTCAATCCCCTTTTGAGCAGCCGGTTGTAGAGGCCCAAGTCGACCTCATCACGGATGTGATTCGCAATGCCGAGCTAAGCAATCGGAAGGTCGTCGAAGCTGCAACCGAAAATGTTGCCGCTTGGATCGACTTGTGTCGGCAGATCTCTGACATGCTGCTCTTTCGCCATGAACCCAGTGAGGCCCTAACGTCTTTGTTATGAACAGGATGTTTGCCTTTGCTTATTGAGCTTTCAGCGTCATGGGTCTACGGTGGCAACATCGAAGGTCGCGAGCCAACTGTCAAGTTTTACCTTGGCGGTCTCAAGAGTTACAGGGAGGAGATCAGCAAGATGCAAGAGGCGGGCTATACGGGTCTCTCCTTCCACTAACTGGTGGCGCTCGGCATGGTTGGTCAGGAACAGGGCCGCATTCCTTGACGCTCCCATTGCCCCTCTCGTCATAGCCACTCTTCATTGCATTCATGCGCACATCGGATAGATTCAATGCAAGTGCCACAGTTTGCCACTCACGGCCGCCGGCGCACCAAGAATGGCGCTCGGGGGCCCTCGGGGCTACTTTTCGCCAATGTCCACGGCTGTCCCGTTACTGCTTTTGTTTGGGCCGCTCTGTTGCGATTGCTATGGTCACGAGCGGTAGATGGACAGCATACACTGCGCCTTGATGTCCGTTTGCCTCCGGAATCCACTCCCGACGTCGTGAAGTGCACAACGCTTTTGAGTCTGCACGCCGTTCTCAAGAAACTGTCCCACTTTGCGCTTAATGGCAATATTCAAAAGTACTCATCCTCTGATGCCGTCTGCCTTCGAGTCGAGGGCAGCCACCAGAAGAGGTTCTTCGAGGACCGAGGTTGCAAATGTCTCGTCGGAGGGTTTGGAAAGCATTTGGGCCTTGACTGCTTGCGTCTCGAGTCGAGGATTAATGGGCCTCGCGTCTCATCGAAGCAGGTGTTCTCGCGTCTCGTCGAGGGTACAAAGAGTCGCCTCGAGGGAGAGGTTGAACGCCTGCAAGCACGAGGACGAGTCTGACGCTTGCTAAGCCTCTATCTCCGCATCGACCACTTCTTCGCAATGAATCCGCGACTGTTTTCGGGCGAGATTGACAACCCCCTCTTTGATGATTGGCTTTCAGGTTAGCTTTGACCGTTGATGCATCTAAGGGATCTGAGCAGCAACGCTAACTTTTGCCTGGCCTCAAGATCCCTACTCCGTATGAACCTGAATTTCGTGATGAAGAGGGGAAGGAAGATCGTTACTGGGTGCCGAAGGGCTGGGATGTCAAGCTTTGCATGTTGGCGCGAAGCACCTTCGGCAATGCCAATTTGGTTCACAACCCTAGCGAGGTAAGCGGCTGATCTTAAAGACGGACTTTCTGTCGCAGTAAGTGGTTTTGCTCATCGTGTGCATGTGCAGTTCTTCCTCGTTGAGGAGATGGAGAAGGCGGCGGCGCCGGGTGCGCAAAGGCCAGCGTCGTGGAGCACCGGCCAACACGCCTATGCAGCCCATCAACGCCTATGATCAGAGACAGTGATTTCCTCAAGGCTTGCTTGGATGGTCCACCAGACCGTGCCTGATCACTGTCGCCTTCCCTGCTCTTGTATTCGATAACAACTCTTCATCCCCTCTAGCTGTGCTTCTCTCTCTCTGTAAAGCTTGCAATCCTAGAATCCACTCGTAGCCTCATTGAGCTGTTACGCACTTCTGAGGGCAACCGGAAGCGAGCCGAGAGTGCCACGCCACCCACAGCGGCGCCATGACCGCCTCTTCAAGTTGGCCGGCATCATCCACGATGAACTTTGCGCCTTACTCTGCTCCGCCTGATGAATCCGAGCAGCGCCAGGCCCTGCTATCGTCGTCGTCGTCAAGAGCCAGCAGCAGCAAGCCGAACCCGTGGCTGATGGGCGGCGGCAGCTCGTACCAAGCTGGCTCTCCCGTCGATGCTTTGGACGGCAGCTCAGCCTCGTCCAGCAGCCACGCGCGGCATTACTCGACTGACTTGAATGGCCCAGACGCGTACGAGACGAGGTGCGGCTTGTCTTCCTGGTCACTGGTGCGGATGCTGACGAGTGGGCACAGGTTTGGGTGGAGAGCGGATCTGGAAGCGGCGGCTTGTTACGCTTTGGGCCCAGTCTTAGGTTCGTTTGTTGCCCTGAATAGCCCAAATGTCTATTGCCAGTTGACAAATAGCGAAACAGCGATAATCGTGTTGATCTTGGAGACGCACAACAACTTTGCCCGCTTTCACGCCGTGCGTCTTCGTCTCCCTTACTTTAGAGCCTCCACGAAGACTCACACCGTGGGGTCACGCTCAGTATCAATCACTTCTGCTTTCAGCGCTCCTCGGGCTCGCCCACTTGGTCCTCCTCTGGTCCTCCTTCCTCTCCTGGCTCCTCTTCATCGCCGACGTAGCCGCCTTTGCGTTCTTGTCGTGCGTCCAACTTTTGCCTCTATCTCCTAAGTGATAGTGTTGATCGAGGTACACCACAGATGGCGAGCTTTCAAAGATGGGGAGACGCTGCGGAGGCAATACTTGCCGTTCATTGGGGAGCTGGCGAATACATGGTCGGTTCTGCCTTTCCCTCTTGAGCGAACGGTCTTTTAAGGGGCTTGGAGCTCGACAGGGTGGAAGAAGAGTAGTCTGTTAGGGAAGCGGGCGACCTGTCTTAGTATGCGCCAAGTTTAGGGTGGTGGCGTGTTTTGGGTGGTGGCGTTCAAAGACAGGCAACGAGGTCCGTCGACTTTCGCTTCGTGGCTCTCATTGCGTTACCTTAGACTCTTGTTGTGCGACTTGACAGGGGAAGGAAGGCAGTAAGGCGACATAGGGAGAAGGGCAGCGCCGCATACAAAGGCTGCGCTCGCCGGTCGCCGCTCGCCGGCCAGCTCACTCACCGCTCCTTGTATAACCGACATCTCCCTGTTCTGTGTAATAGCACGCTGCAGGTCTTTCTTTCTGTCATCGGATTCGAGCCGCTTCGGAGTTAGGCTCTTTCCTAGGCGACATGCGCCCCGAGTTGCCGAGAGAAGGAGCTGCATTCCATCAAATTGAGGAAGTACAAAGCGGCCAGCACGAAGTACAGCACCAAAGCGACCAAGGGAAAGGGTTCCCCGTCTCATTACCCCTCGGTACCATGACCGCGACGGCGCTCTTGATAATCTTGTTTTCTCTTGGTTGTCCAATCAGTTGTCGCCTTGTCGGCGGCCGTCTTGTTGAAAAGCAAGTCAGTAGAGATCAGCTGCACCGTTTCGTCCGGCTCACCCAAGTGCAGGCGACCGCCTGTCCTGTCGCCAGCTCATGATCCGCGCATTGCCTGCACTTGTTGTTGAACGCAGCGCGGCCACCGCAGGTAATTTTGAGACGCGCGCATCTGTGAAGTGCTGCTATCAGAGATCACCTATGTGTCCATGTAGCGAAGGCATCGTTACCGGTCACAAACGCGCTTCGGTCGGGTGGAGGGGGTTCCACCCTGTCTGCACTTGGCATTGGCCCAAGCGCCTATCATAGCAGGGCAAGCGGTGACTCACGGCTTCGCTGCGCCCCCG
Organism: Cystobasidiopsis lactophilus; assembly: GCA_001599975.1. Classification (NCBI taxonomy): domain Eukaryota; kingdom Fungi; phylum Basidiomycota; class Agaricostilbomycetes; order Agaricostilbales; family Chionosphaeraceae; genus Cystobasidiopsis; species Cystobasidiopsis lactophilus. Next base: position 42,148 of record BCIO01000008.1, on the reverse strand, counting down.
CCTTGCTTGGTGCCGCCGCCTTGCGGACCACCGGCGTTTTGGTTTTCTGCGTCTCGCAAACTGTTATTTGCAGACGAAGAAGAAGGCGCTGACGAGGAATACTCACGGCGGAATACATTGCGTACCGGGTCATAATCCATTCCTTGTCCGTGGGTTGCCATTTGGATTTCTTCCCTCGTCACTGTCGAACTATGAAAGAAGCCCACAAGCTTTCGAGAAACCGATCGGCGCAAAAGTAGCCTAGACAGCGACAAGAGTTGAACGTGGCCTTATATACCCTGACCTTGCCGCGGGAATGCGACTTGTTCGCAGTGGGTTTCATGAAGGCCGACAGAGACGACCCTTGGCGCCGCGGGAAGAAACCTTCTGAGCCTGCAGTCTCACTCGCGCGCCGGTTGAAGGATTTGAGAGGTCCACAGGCTCAGACTATGGCACCGACAGACGACGCCGCGGGAAGGAACCTTCTGAGCCTGCTGTCTCAGTCGACCTCCGGTTGCAGGACTTGAGAGGACCACGGGCTCAGACTACGGCACAGGCAGACAGGCTTGCATGGAGTGGAGTGAACAATGGAGATGGGAGGATCAAAGAGACCATCGTCGCCTCGAGCTGGCATTCACTCAAAGCAAGAGACGCAGTGGCTCAATGCGGTCATAACCCAGACGCGCAAAAGAAACACAACCAGGAGCACTGTCCTCTTGACTCTGAGGTGCAACAGTGGGCACGCGAGCTGAGGTCGACGCCAGCATTCCAACGCCGCGACCCACGCATCTAGTTGGAAAAGGAGTAAAAGCTCGACGTAAAAACTCGACGTATGGTTAAGCGACAGTCGTGGCGACGGGCAGCTCGGTGGGCGAGGTTGGGGCAGAACCGACGGGGAGGTTGCTTTGAATTTGGTTCTGAGCCTGGCAGTTGGAGACGCAGTTGGTATCTCAAAAGATCAGGGATATTCGTGTTGATCTTGGAGACGTGTGGTCGGCTCGGGAAACCGCAGGACTTGAGCCCGAAATGAAGCAGATCCCCATCAAACGACAACCGAGTGCTTTGTTGGTTATCGGACAGCAGTCGTACTCTTTTGAGGAGCATCCAGAGCGCATCAGAACCATATCAATCGCGGGCGCCGCAAGCTTTACGAGACCTGAGCTTTGAGCAGGCCGAGTCAGCACGAAATACAGCGTGCGCCAGCTCTGGTGAGGGATGCCATCGACATGAAACATTCCTGCTTCAATCGCGAAGACACATTCATCGCTGAGGGTGACCAGAATCAGAAGTCGCCGCCCACTCGCCACTCCGTCGTTCGAGCGGAAGAAGCCAATTCCGCCTCTTGGTTCTTGTCCGCCACCAAGACAGTGGCAGACGAGTTTGCACTACTGCTGTTCCCGTTTCTCGTTGGAGAAGAGCAACGGAGCCCACCATCCGTCTGCGGCGCGGCCCCTGGCTTGCCGGTGGATTCCATGATTTTTGCCGACCTCGAGGGATTCAGGCGCACTCCATCTTCCATGGCCACTTGCGCCGCCACAAAGCCTCAATAATGAATCCAAAATGAGTCTCTGGACGCCGTGCCAATCTGCAGCCGAGCGCCGCCATTGAGCGTGGCGAGGCCGCGAGCTTGCCCCAAACCTGGCATCGAACGAAAGAGCCTTGCGTGCCCTCAACGATCCCAAAGAAGACGTGCCCTGTCATGCCTTAGACTTCCCAGATACATTTAGTCGACATGATAGGTGCAGCGAACACAGCAGGACCGTTCGTAAGCCCCGGATCAGATTCTCTCATTGGGCCATCGCCCTTGTGCTCGTGATTGGGTTCCGGCTGGATTCTGCCCTCGGTCACTTCGCGAGCTAACGTTATCATGCTTAGTACCCGTCACTGCCGCTTTCAGCGCTCCTCGGGCTCGCCCACTTGGTCCTCCTCTGGTCCTCCTTCCTCTCCTGGCTCCTCTTCATCGCCGAAGTAGCCGCCTTTGCCTTCTTGTCGTGCGTCCAGCTTCTGTCATTGATCACTCTGTCATAGCGTTGAAGTAAGGACGACACAGATGCGAGCTTTCAAAGATGGAGAGACGCTGCGGAGGCAATACTGTACCTGCCGTTCATCGGAGAGCTGGCCAATACATGGTCAGTTCTGCCTTCCTGTCTTGAGAAAGCGGTCTCTGAAGGTGGTCTCGGTTTGACAGGGTGGAAGAAGAGTAGTGTCAAGCGAGCGGCTGGGCGGCTTTCCACCTGCTTTCATCTTGCACGACCCGGGAGCGATGGCGAACCAAGGAGCAGTGAGAAGGTCCGTGATCCGTTCACCTTCCTTCTATCATTCTAGTAAACCGGTGTCCCTCCAGGTCTCGCAGGGCATAGGTGTCACGACCAACTAAGCACGTCGGCTGGCTGTCGCCCTCCTTGCCATGGCATGCGCATCCTGTACAAACCGCATTTCGCTTTCTGTAAAACGACACACCCTACTGCATTTATGTACTTGAACTGTTTTGCTACCATGGCACTCTTGCAGCTCATCGAGTCCACAGTGTATGTAAGTTGACAAAAAGGAACGTATTGATCGAGCAATTTGCAAAGCAATGGCAGCATCTAAGAGACTGACGACGGAACGAGTAGATACACAGTGGTTGTAGAACAAAAAATTGCGCTAAAGTCAGAGTCAAAAGGCGAACACATGCCTATGGCATGCGCTATTTCTTTATGCGAGCTCGCTCTGCCGCTCGGCGCATTTCTTTGTCTTTCTTCGATTGTGCCTCTGTACTGCGAACCTTCATGATGAGCCGTAAAGTCAGTACTCAAAGCATCGGCTCAACGCGAGACCGTGGGCATACCCATGTGCATGCGCATCCCACTTCGAAACACTGCTGGCATTTGTAACCATGCTCTTTTAGAGCAGTGCCGCTGCAACCGCGGTGGCATTGATGGCATCTGTGACCGGTATTAATACCTGACAATGCAGGACACAGGAGGGCCAGGAGACCCACTCATCACACGCGGCCACGAGTTGCTTGTATCTGCAAGGAACGTGACACAGGAGGTTCAGCATAAACGGGAACAGACGCACGGCAAGTGCTCTCGGCCCTCATAGTGTCCCTGTTGAGAGCTCCCTACAACTCCTTCTGTAAGTATTAGAACCCAGTCACCGAACATCCGACTCACAGTTTTCATTGATAGCTTTGAAGCCGGACATTCCGCTAATACTACGACCGTAAAGCGAGGCGAAAGATATAACGGGTATCGGGTTCAGGCGAAAAGACAGTGGAGGTTCGAAGTCAAGCGCCAACGAGCGCCTTATATAGGTCTCGACCGAGGTCGCTCCTTTGTGGGACTTGAGCCAAAGAAAAAAGACCTTGCGAAGGACAATACAGCTGGAATGTCTTCGGCGTCGAAGTGTAAGTGCATATGTGCCAGAAATGTTCGGAGCCGACGAAGGCACCTCAATCGCTCGAAGGCTCCTTCCTCATGCTCATAACTATGCTGGCCAGCTGCCTGCCAGCGGAGTATTGCACGCATATCACCGGCAGATGGAGCATCGAGAACAAGCAAATGGAGCAGGGCGAAAGGTGATGGTGTGATAAAGTGACCAGGCAAACCGGGACTGTTCGTGGAAAAATGTCCATTTCGCATGGGTCTAATGAAGGCCGTGACAGCCCTGGCCAGAGTACTTTTGAAGAGATGCTCCTCAAGCAGTGGCAACGGGCAGCGCAGTCGGCGAGGTTGGGGCAGAAGCGACGGGGAGGCTGCCTTGAATGCGGTTTTGAGCCGGGCAGTCGGAGACGCAGTTGGTCGCCCCTTGGGACAGCTCCAAGGCATCCTCTCCCTGTTCATCGAGTGAGACAAGCGAGAGAAATGTGAAAGGCATGAACGAACGAGAACGCCGCCCAGGCGACCACCGGAGGAGACAGTCCACTTGGTCGTGCGCCCATCTTGGAAGGTCTTGGTGGCCACTTGAGGGGAGTCTTTGCCGATCAACAGCTGAAGATCAACGTCGTCAGATTAGGCGATGCCTCATGTGGTAAAAAAGAGATGACAAACGTTGTGCGAGTTGGCGCCAGAGGTGACCGGGTCTTTGCCATCGCCAAAGTTGATCTATCACCATCTGTCAGATTTCTATAGTAGCGTGATCAAAAGAGGACGGTCGCTTGCCTTGCCAGTGTACGGGTTCTTGAAGTAAAACACGCCCGGGGCCAGGGTATGCACAAACTCGACGTCCACGCCAAACTCGGTCTCCATCTGGAAGATGCCACCGGTAGCCGCATCGTTGATTTGCAGCTTGAGCTTGCCAGCGGACATCCTGAACAAGGCGACGGCCGAGTCCACATCTACCTTGAGCGAGTCGAGGGTGATGCCCGAGCGCTGGGCGGCGGACAAGGTGGCGTTCTTGGATGCGAAGATGGTGGTCGGTGAGGCAACCAGGCGAGCAGGGTCGGGGTAGCCAGTCAGCGTGTAGGTCAAGACGTTGCCGGTGGTGGGATCAATGTCGAAGGAGACGTGGCCTGGTTGCTCGGGCGGATATTTAGCGACATCGAATGGAGAGAAGACGCAATGAAGACGACTCACGACCGCGAACCTGGATCAAGCCGTTGATGCCCGACTTGAAGTCCTTGGGCTGGTTCGCCGAAGAATAGGTGACTCCACTGCGCGTTCAAGACCTTGCATCAACTGCTGTCGATAATAAAAGAAGGACACGAAAGAACGAACTTGATCACAAAGTTGAGCTGGCCCGAGGTCGACTTGGCCAGCAAAGTCGACGCGGACAGCAAGCACGCAAAGGCGACAGATAGCAGCTTCATGTTGACTCGTGGGTAGTTGGGAACGTAAGGGACAGAAGGAAATGGACAGAAGAAAGCACTACTGATGGGAATGGAAGAGGACGACCAAGAACGCGAGAATTGTTTGGGAGCAGCAATAATTTCAAAGTCCTCGCATGCCTCGGGCCCAAATTCACAACACAGGGTTAAATGCAAGGCATAAGCAGGCTGTCCGACAGGCTAACCGAGAAAGGCAACGGTTTGGGTGAATTCGATCCAACTCGGAGGCCTCGAAGCTCTTGGCAAAAGCGCAAATTCGAATATAATGTCAGCTCTCCGGTTCGCTTCTTGGGGCCCGGCATGCTCTGGCGATCGAGGGTGGCAGGCTGTGCACACCGTTCAGACGAAGCGACATGGTGGGATGAGGGCAGGCATCGAGACGCAGCTCGCTCTTCGGTTGAACCTTTTCCCGCGCTGCCCGCATCAACTTGCGGTCGGTGGCAAGAAGCGAGCACAGAAACGGGGCCAATCAGTTGTCTGTGTTGCTCAAGGCTGACACGAGAAGGTCAATACAAAATGCGAGAGCCCGCAAGTTGAGCCGTCAACCCCAGGGCCTTTGCCGCGCGTTCTCCTCCTTTTCTCCGCTCAACCAATCCAGAGTCACTTTCTTTGCCTTTTAAATTGCTCTCGTGTATGGCTTTGTGCACTAAGGATTGGCCTGCAGATTTGAACGCTCAAGGGCCAGCCGGATGGCGGTTTCTCTGCGCTGCGTCTTGTCCCTTGCCGCAGGGTCACCGCGAGAGTCAGCGGCTGCCTGCCCAAGTCTCCTCAGCGCGCATTCGTCTCAATGCCCTGTAAGCCCATGAAACGAGTTGCCCCCGTCCTTCGACGTCGTTCAGAACGTATATTCGACGTCGGTTTCAGACCCAACAAAGGAAGCTGTCTCCATGGTGCAGCCAGTGCTTCTGTCCGTCTATCCTCTAACCCACCATTCAAAGCCAAGTTTTCAATTTACCCTCAATCTACTTGGATCCTCTTCTCCTCGCTTGCGTTTCCCGGCGCAATCGGACCTCTCCTAACCGGCCACGGCACGGCGAAACCGCGAAGAACAGATGGATTCAGCTGCCCTTGACCTCGAACACCAAGACGAATTTGCCTGGCAAACTCCAAAGACCAATGCTTACCGCAAATGGGCGCCCATCCTGGGCACTTCGATGCTGCTTCTTGGCCTTCTTAACTTTGCTGCCACGCCCAACGATATCTCCGTCGCGCTCCTTCAGCGACCGCCGACGAGCCGCTATGCATACTCAACGACAGAGCAGCGTCTCAAAGATTCGGAGGCGATCTACCAAGAAGAGCTCTTGCAAAGGCAAGCCTTCTTCCAGCGATTCGGAGAACCGGAGACACTGGCACCCTTTTCCCAAGGTGAGGCGTCTTCCTTCGAGTTTATCGAGCATCATGTTCCTCAACGGTTGCGTCTCAGACCCCAATGGCAGTGACCTTTTCACTGTGAGTCTCCTTGTCTTGATGGTCCAAGGAGTCGCGGATTATAACTGGTCGGCTCACCTACGGAACCCAGATTTGGGACGTGGTCAATCCAACTTCCGCCTGTCCTCACCGTGTGTCGAGAATCGGAGACATGGGAGAAGGGGGCAAGTGGATCTGTGGCTTTGATCGCCTCGCTGCCATTGACAACGCTGTGGTCTATTCCTTTGGTGAGTCTAGCACTTCATCTATAATCTCCTCAAGATGCCTGACATATCCCTGTGGATACTGGTCAGGAGTTGGACCGCAGAACAGTTTCGAAAGAGACTTCCTCACCTTGGCAAAGACTGCCAATGTCTTTGCGTACGATTACTCTGTCCGTACAATGTAGGAGCGACCTCCTTTCTTAGTTTTACTATGCTCAACCTCCGTATACAGGGCTCCTCAAGTGCTCCACAGCACAAGCCTGATGGAGAGAAGTGAGAGCTCTGTCACTCTCGATGTGCAACGACCCTGAGGCTGCTTTCTACAGTTCATTTTGAGCCGTTTCGGATCTCAAACTATGACGCCAACAAGACCGCCGATAACCAGCCAGAGACGCACACCCTAGAATGGCTCATGAATGTGCGTCGGCCTTTCGTTTGCCGAAGGGGTTTCAGGCTGACCGAGCCGGCTCAGACGAACGGCCACACGTTCATTGACCTGCTGAAAGTCGACATTGAAGGCGCCGAGTTCGAAGTCATGGACAACATTCTGACGACTTGGGAAGGCCGCGTGTTGCCCTTTGCCCAGTTGATGATTGAGGTCCATATTTGGGACCACAACAACCAGGTTCGTTCTATTCTCGTTCTTTTATCTCAAGCTTTGCTGATCTGCTGCCCTCGCTCTCAAGGCATTCGCCCGCTGGTTTCGCTGGTGAGCCCCTCGGTGGCGAGCGTCCTTCTCCTTTTTCATCGAGCGTGCTTTCTCGGCAGGTTCGAAAGACTGGAAGCCGCTGGCCTGCGAGCCTTCTCGCGAGAGCTCAACTTCCCAGCGGCGGACTACCGGAACGCGCCCGACGTGATCGAATTCTCGTTTCTAAACGTTCTGTGCAAGGCAAGTCGCTCCGTTCTCTCGTCGGCAGTCTTCTACTTATCGATTCGGTTCCCTCCACTAGCATCCATTGACGTCTGACGCTGTGTAAGAAGGAAAAGCGGAGAGTGTGGATATGGGTGGTGGCAAACTCGACGTTCATAAATTATAGCAATGGATATCTGAATTACGCCTCGAATGCTTACACCAAGAGCTATTGTTGCCAGAGAGTTGGCGAGGTAGCACCAAGTGTCTCCAGGAGGTGACGCCGATCCCTTCCGCTCCCTTTTCTCCGTGCTCGGGGCCAACCTCGGTCCTCGTTTGCCTCTTCGAATGCTATTGTCCTGCTTCATACACTCGTTTCACAAGGCACTGGAGCGCTGACCCAAGTCGCTGGCCACCTTCGACGCGTCCCTTCATTAAACTCCCGCGGCGGCGTCGATCTGTTTTGGCCCTTTTTGTTTATTTCGCCTCTTGGCTTGCTACTTCGGCCATTCTGGGCTGTACAAGGTGGACTGAAGCAGATGGAGGAAAGGGAGTCAATAAAGGAGGAAGACCGGCATTTGGAGCCGCTTGCCAAATCGACTTTCGGTGAGCTTCGCCATTTGATGAGAATGACTTGGTCTTGAAGACGCACACAGGATCCCGCCAATGGCTGGCCGAACCGCCGGACTTGAAGTACGCGTGGATCGTGCTTGTCGTCCTCTCTTTCGCAGCTGGGTCAGTCTCCCTTTACCGTCTGTCCAATGATCTCGCCAGCTAAATCCGAGGTCAAGAGCGATCGACATCATCACCCTCACCCACTGCTCCGTCTTCGTCGCCAACCAAACCGGCAACTTTGTCCTCTTGGCCCTGGCGACCGCCGACCTTCAAGGTCAATTCCCCTCGTTGATCCACCCTTTGAGGACCGTCGTTTCTGCTCTTGGTTTCTTGTGTGTTTCCCTCTTGCCTTTTGTTTTATGTTTGGATGCTCAATGTGGGCGCACGCAGCCTGGGCAACTTCATCTGCGGCCAAGCCTTGATCTGGCTCTCCCCCTCACACGACCCCAAAGCGACGCCCAAGCGCTGGGTGTTGATCTTCCTCTCGACCGCAGAAGTCGCTCTGGTCTTCCTGGCCGCCATCTTGCTCTACACCCACGCCGTCGATCTGGAAGGCAACTCCAACCTCGCCTTGGTCTGGCTCCTCTCTGCGGCTTATGGATCGCAACAAGTTTGGGTGCTTCACATGAAGGTAAGCCTTCCCTTCCCTTGCCTTTCTCGAATCCAAGCTGAAGGGACGAAAAAGGTGGAGACTATAGCAGTCTCGGTGCTCACCTTGGCCTCCACCCGCTTGTTCTCCGACCCGAACCTGTTCAAGAGGCACAACCCAGCGAGGGACCAGCGGCTCATCTTCATGCTCGTCTTCTTCCTCGGCGCGCTCGCGGGCGCCCAAGCGATGAGATGGGTCAACCCGCCTTTGCCACTCGTCCTCTCTGCCATCTTCAAGTTGGTTGGCACGGGCTACTTCTTTGTGGTGCCTAGAGCGGGCGTCTCAGTAGACCAGTTGTAAACTTGTAGACACTGTTGTAATAGACTTCTCTTTCATCTCTCAATGTGCGGACCAAGGCGGCAAAAGGGCGAAAAAAAAAAAGTGAGAATCAAATGAAAGCGAAAACGCCTTTTTCCAAAAGTCAAAAGACCCTTCTGCCCTCCTTCTGCCTTTCACACGCCGAGCGCTAGTCCTGCCTTCCACGCCTATCCACCAGGAACCCAGTCACCGGCCACAAAAAAAGCAAAACTCTTGCGCCAAGGAACGAAAGGAGAGAAGTCGGGAAAGAACCGAGTAATGTTGATTTGGATAAAGCGTCCCCACGTGTAGCCCAAGAAGAAGATAGAAGGAACTAGCGGTATCGGCGGAGGGACAAAGTGTTGTGCCTGCGCCAAGTAGCAGCCTTGGGAGTATGGTTGTGTTTCGAGCCTTTGCCGATTCCGCGGTTCTTGTCACGTGATAGTCAGTATGTATAGAGTCCAGGAGAGGGAGGGAACACACCTTCTTGCCGGCGGAAGTCAAGCCACGAGACTCGCGCCTCTTGTGGACGGCGTTGGCGATCCAGTTGATGCGGGCGTCCCTTCGGATGGCCTTGTGGTGCGGGTCGACGCAGATGACCTCGAAGTACTTGTACACGCCGTCTTGGTTGATCCAGTAGGACTATCGTAACCTTGGGTTAGTTCGACACTCAAAAAGTGTAACGAAGACGCACATTGAGAACCCTGAGTCCGCCACATCGACGGGCGACCCTCTCCTCAGCGGTGGACCTGAGCGAGCGCTGGAACTTCAAGTGGTTGACACCCTGGTTGGTGGGCTTGCCAAAAGTGGCGCCCTTTGCGACTGGCTTCTTGCGGTTGCCCCGTCGGACTCGGACGCGGTAGACGATGTAGCCTTGCTTGGCCTGTGGCATAGTTGTTAATGTGTGATAGTGTGGGTATATAGAGCCAGACGCACCTTGTAGCCCAAAGAACGAGCCTTGTCCGGCCTTGAAGGCTTGGACGCCCGGTGGATCACGTTCAGTTGGCTGTTCGTTGCGACTCAACACACGTATACCCTGATGTATACAGTAGCAAGAGCAACCAACCGGTATTCCCAGCAGCGAACGCGCAACAGGAAGCGCATAATGTCTGTTCCATTCTTGCTTCAGTCCCGCCCAATCGTGTTTGAGGTTAAGTTGGGCCAGACGAACCTGACTGTTTCCTGCGGTTGAGTTCCGCAACATACTTGTAAGCGCCCATCCTTGGTCGAACGAGGGTGGAGGACGAAGGGGAGCAGGAAAATTTGTCTCACGATTCGCAGGTCACGCGGCAGATTTGCGGCGGGCGAGGGAATAGTGGTGCAAATTCATTCTCTCGCAGTTGGCTCATACTGTGGGCATTGCATATGTGTGGCGTTCGTATGAAGGTAAATTGAAAGGATGGGAGAGAGCTATGGTAGTGGAGGGGGTTGGAATGGGCAGGAAAGGTCCCGCCCTTTCTCCACCCTGCCCAGCTGTCCTCGATCCTGAACACTGCATATTCCCTACTATCATATAAAGCTGGATAGAAACTCACCAAGTGTGGGCGACGACGCACATGGTGCTCGTGAAGGCGAACTGGTGCGTTCGTGTTGGCGGGGGCAAAGCATGCTCGTCCAAGCTGCCCACCACTCCACCCCGCTTCAGTGTACACCATGAACATACAAGCCGCTAGATCCTGCTTGAGATCCATCGGGTCCAAGGCTGGGCGTCCAATTTTGGCGAAGGGGGGAAACTGAGCACACCACCGATAGCTACTTATGACCGGCTGCAGGACTTGCTCCCGTGCTCTGGCTGCGCACCACGAGGCACACCTTGTGGCAAAAGGATACCGAGCGTGAGTCCAGAGGAGATTGATACCAGACAATAGGACATCAAGGGCGCTCCCAAACCCACTTGGTCGCAGTCAGGACTCGAAAGCTCGGCCAAAGCTCGCCAAGCCTAGTCACAACTAAGCACCCGTCATCCAACAGCATACTCAAGTAGAAGACTCGACAGCGAAACAGTAGGCGGACAAGCCAAACGCAACCAATCCTGAAACGGCGGTGGCAAAGTTGGGTGGCAAAGTTAGGCAGCAATCACTCGGCATTTGGCCCCACGCGTGCTCTCTGGCAGTACATATCTGCACACACAAGTAGTAAAGCACTGCAGAAAATGGACGACCTGCTCCAAGTGCCTTTCTGCGAGGCCTGTCTTTTGCCCGCCGCAACTTGTGGTGCAGCCCGGAGCGAGCTCAGAAGAGCGCACCTTGCTCCATGTCCACCATGACAGCTCACACGACTCACTGCCTGCTTTGCTCCCGGTCTGATGTGTGTGAAAATGGCGTGCCGAGGCCAGCCGGCCACCCTTGAATTTTCGTTTGGGGACGTCATGGGCAAAAAGCAGAGCCATGCGAGCGCGCTGCTCATCGTTTCCGCCCTTTTTGCGTGCCCGCGCTTTGAGAAGTGCCCTTCTTGAGGAGCTTCAACCACCATCATGTCCGCCACAAACGCAGAGCGCAGGCTCTCAAGTCAGGATGACGCCGCCACTTTGGTTTCTGCCGATGACCTGGAGAAGAACCGGCCGGGCGCTTCCAAGGAGAAGGCACCCGGCGAGGAGCAGGACGATGGCCAATGGGTGGACACCAAGGAGATCAAGACCAAGACTCTCACCTGGCAATCCGCCGCCGGCCTGCTGTTCTCCGAGTACATTGTCATTGCCATCCTCAGCTTTCCGTCGAGCTACTCGGTGCTCGGCATGGCTGGAGGTGTCCTGACAACGGTCATTGTCGGCTTGGTCACCCTATACACTTCGCTCGTTCTTACTCGCTACTGCTTGAGACATCCGCACTTGACCGATGTGAGTTCCCTCCCTCTCTTTGCGCTTTTGTTTCTCAACTCGAACGCGCATGTATCAGATCTGCGACATTGCACAAAATCTATTTGGCGGGTCGAGGATCGCCTATGAAGCCGCTGGCGTCGGCTTCTTGTTGAACAACATGTTTATCAGTTGAGTTTCCCACATACAGTCCATTTTGACTAAAAGCTGACATCCACACTCTACAGTGGGATTGCATACATTATCGTGAGCCCCTTCGCTGCTCGGTAAGATGGGTCACCTGTTGATCTGTAGAACAGTGGTTCGATTGCCCTGAACACTATCTCGTGAGCTGCCCTCCCCTTTCGAATCGCAGAGTGCATACCTGAACGTGCTTATAGGGACCATGCGACGTGCACCATCGTTTATACAGTCGTCCTCGTCCTCGTCATGTTCATCCGTTTGTCCCCTCCACAAAATGTGCATCTTCGATGGCCAACTAACCTTTTCGCCGCCCCTCCCACAGTATCGCTCTGGCGCGAACTGAAGATCGTAGCCTACATGGGCTTCGTCGCAGCGAGCACCATGTTCCTCGCACTCTTGCTATCCTGGATCTTCGCCGGAATCGAGGCTGGCCCTGTCGGCTACACCGGCGGCCCGATCACCATCACCGCTTGGGCCAAGCCAGGCACTTCCTTCGTCCATGGCTTCAATGCCGTCTTGAACATCGTGAGTGTTCGATCCGAACCCGGGAGATTTGAGCTCAGTGACAACGGCAGGTGTACACTTTTGTCGGCCAAATCTTGCTGCCTTCTTATATCGACGACATGGCCCACCCAGAAGACTTTCCTAAAGCACTTTATATCTGCACAGCAGCAGAGATCCTCCTCTTCTCTCTCGGCGGCTCGATCCTTTACTGGAAGTTTGGCGACGAATACGTCGTGAGCCCCGGCTATGGATCGCTTGAGCGCGTTTACGCCAAAGCTATCGCTGGTTTCACGTTACCCACCATCATCGTCGTTGGTATCCTCTACGCCTCAGTCACGTCGCGCTACATCTTCTTCAGAATCTACGACAAAGACTCGGTCCATCGCCGGAAGCACACGGTGACCGGCTGGATCGTTTGGATTGCTGTTGTGCTGGGCGTTTGGATCGTTAGCTGGATCATTGGGGAGGCCATACCCTTTTTCAACGACTGTGAGTGCTTGTGCCCGATGCCAGGGAAGTTGCTGATTTCCGCGCCAGTGCTGGCCATCATGTCAAGTCTGTTCGACTCCTGGTTCGGATTCATCTTCTGGGCCCTCGCCTACCGCGAAATCTACAAGGGCCAGCTTTTCAAGGGCTGGGGCCGTCGCGCCGAGACGGTCTTCAACATCCTCATCGGCCTCACCGGCTGCTTCATGCTCGTCGGCGGGACTGTGACTTCCGCTTTTGCGATCAAAGAGTCCTACTCCGCTGGGACGGTGCCGGGCGCTTTCAGCTGTGACAACAACGGCTTTTGAAGAGGCTCTTAGACTGTACTTGTTCTCCTAGACCAAAGTTTAATACACAATGACGGCTCAACCCGTCGTACAAGAAACCGTGCTGCCCCTAAGCCTGCCTTAGTGTACCGGCACCTGGGTCGGATTGTCCTTGTGCTGTTTGAAATTCAACAAGGCCGTCACGACCTCGGCCATACCTTGCACGTAGCCAAACTGCAAGTAACACAGGTTGTACTCCTCGGCGCAATCAGCGAGGCTGTTGAACGTGGCTTCATAATGATGTGTCAGAACTCGATCGAGGAGGAGCCAAAGGAGCGACGGACTATCCTGCTCGCAAACATTCCGGGCGTAGACACATTGTTCTAGTTGGGTATGGGTGGGCTTGGGGGCCAACCGACGCAAATGTGCATTGTAGCAATCTGGACGAATCGTTGTTCAAAGCGGCAGACCCGGCCTGCAGACACCAAAACGCACAGTCCAGGCAGATGGTCAAGGTGTGGGCGCACTTCGCCAACGCTCGCGGCTGCATTCAGAATGAGCAAGCACGCTAAGCTAGCCATCAAGAGGGCTAACTCACGCTGTGCGCATGCCGAGGAACGCATTGCTTAAGGAAGCGGTCGTCGCAGTGCCTTCGACAGGTGCTGAGAGAGGCGGACGCTTGGGCAGCGGCGGCCAGGATGGCCAGCACGGTTCCAGCTTTGAAGAGCATGTTCGGTTTGTTGGTTCCAGGAAGACCGAAGGGGCGGCCAAAGAAGGCCATCTCAAGTTTTGTTTACAAAACAAACAGATCAGATCGACGAGGGTCCATTTCGACGCGTGCAATTGCTCCACTTCGCTCGTTGTCCTCGTGGCACGGCTTCGTGCAAGGGGCCAAGGGCGAAACGATGTACTCTATGTAGACGCGAGTGAATAGACAGCTGCGCAGGTGACCGAAGAAAGCCGCGTCAAAGCCCGAGCGACATCCAAAGGGCCCGGTATGAGGAGAACGGAGCCTTGTGGTCGGTATCCGGTAGGCTCTCAAGAAGACACTGAAGCCAAGAGGTAAATAATCAACCAGGTTGAGGTAGCAATAGCAAAAGTCAGCCATCACTCGGTTGAGCGAGAGTGAGCCTGACCAACGGATCCGAGGACCGCAGGCCCGCTTGCTCATCAACGTCCATCACCTTCTGGTTGTGCACGCTGCTGATGACTGAGTGGTCTTGATTCCCTACACCGGAAGCCAGCAGCCACGCACGCCTCCTCTCCTCACGACCACCCGTCTTTTCGACTCGGAGTTCGACTATCCTTCCTCACGACCATTCCTCTTTTCGAGTTCGACTGGCCAGTTGCCCAACCGACAATCTCTCCAGCATGAAGGTCTTGGTGATTGGTTACGGCCGTGTGTCTGCTCTCTTGGTTCAGTTGCCTTGGAAGTTATGAAAACGGGCACGACAGCTGTCGGCATTCTATACAGCTATCTGCTCGAGAAGGGCGGCGCCGAAGTGACGGCCATCGCCCGTTCGAACTATGCTTTCGTCAAGGACGGCGTTGACATTCAATCGGCCAAGTTTGGAGAGATCAAGGCCTTCAAGCCACACGCGGTCTTTCCAAAGGCCAGTGATGCGATAGGCCTGCCGTTCGACTACATCATGATCACAACGAAGGCAGTCCCTGAGCGTACGTCCTTTGCCTTCACTGCGGTCGCTGCCCAAAATCATGCCATGATACAGTCCAGCCGACGCACGAGCTCGTCGCACCTTTCTTCCCCGCCTCTGCGAAATCCACGAACGCTGCCGACTTCAAAGAGCTGCCCGCCGTTGTATTGTTGCAGAATGGCTATGGCATTGAAGCAGATCTTCAACCCGTTTTCCCCTCTGTTTCTGTCCTCTGTAGGTGGTCGCACACGCCTTTGACAGCTCGCTCAAAATCAGCCAAAGCGGCCGCAATCTGGGTGGGCACCAATGCGACATACGAGCCCGCCTATCACATTATGCACGGCCTCATCGAGCGCCTTCCTTTGGGACTTTACGAGGGCGAATCCGATGCAACCACCCCTCGCCCGCCTCACCTAGTTGAAGACGGGCGCCTAAGGCTCAAGGCATTTGTCGACTGCCTGAAATCGGCCGGTTCCAACACAGAGCTAACGGAAGACATCTTGTCAGCCCGCTTCTACAAGAACTCTTGGAACGCCTGTTTCTCTTCGTATTGCGGCTTGACGAGGAAGAGCTTGGAAGCTGTTTTGACGCCAGAGGCTATCCCCTTAGGGTTTGTGGATCGTGCACCTTCCGAGCTACTTTTAACAGATCAAGCTGCAGGATGCCTTTCTTCGAGCGCTTCCTGGGAGAGCTCAAGGCATTGAGCGTCGCTATGAAGCTCAAGATCTCGCCCAACTTCCCAGAGGAGAACATCAAGGTGGGTTAGAACTGCCTCCACAACATTACTTGATCAATTTTGACGTCCGTTACCTCCCAGCTTACGATGACTTTCTATCCCAGACACTTGAGAAGCCAGGCCACGCAGCACCAGCCGGATTTTTATCCATCGCTCCTGCTCGACTTGATGGCTGGCCGTCCGCTGGAGCTAGAATACATCTTGGGCTCCTTGGTGCAGCGAGCGCGAAAGCACCAAGTGGACACCCCACTACTCGATACGGCGTACACGTTACTTAAGGTGTATCAACTCGGGGTCGTGGGCTCCAAAGGGAACATAGAAGCTTAGACCCAGACGACCAGCCGAAATGAGATGACCGCGCCGCCTCCATCTTTTAATTCATTTCCTGAGCGAACGGCGCCAGCTCCTTCCTTCTCATCCTTTCCTGAGAACAAGTCGTCGAAACGGAAGCGGGAGGAGAAGCCTAAACGGAGACAGCGAGACAGGTCGGCCAGTCCAAGGCCTCAAGTGGTGCCCTCGACCAGCCAGAAGCCCAGGGTCGAAACCGATGTGTTCCCGCGCCGTTCTCAGCCCTCTTCAGCACAGCCCATCATCACAGATGTGGTTGGCGACCCGAACAACCAGGTCTATGACGGCCTTTACGCTCGAAATGTCCCTCGCTTCCACCGCTCGGGCGCCGGGAGGGTGCTCGGCCTCCACCCTGGGCTGCGCATCATTCGGCAGCACAAAAAGGAACGCAAAGCTTTGATCGTCCTCCCCCAAAATCAGCACCAGCTCGCACGCTACGTGGACCGGGCCCATGCCTTCAAGCTTGCACAGAACGACGCCAAAGTTCAGCAGCTCTTGCCAGCCTCTGGCAACCAAACGCCGGGAACATTTGTGCCACTCCTGGACGAAGACATGTCGCAGGACGAGGGGCCGGTGGGAGCGGATGACGCAGATTACAGGGCCCTCGACCAGCCACCGGAGGCGCCACCGTCGGACTCTTCTGACGACGATGCGCCTTTGGAAGCTGAACCAGTGCTCGGAAATTCGTACCTCGACCGGCTGGAGCAGCGCAACGCAGAGCTCGGTCGCCAATGCGGCCTCTCGCCTCACTCAATCGAAACCTGGCTGGCTTTCTCTCGCTTTCAAGACAAACTGCATACCAAGTCAGAAAGCATAACATCTAAAGAAGAGCGAAGATCAATAGCCGAGTTGAAGCTGGCTATCCTTGACAAAGCCATCGCCTCCAACAAGGACTCCGTCGAGCTCATCCGAGAGCGACTTCAAGTTGGCGCCATCTTCTGGCCCGAAGAGGACCTCAAAAGAGAGTGGCGAAAGGCTCTCCGCAAGAATCCTGCTCCCTCCCTGTACATCGCGTGGATCGAATGGCAAGCAGCGGACGGGCGTACCTTCAAGTGCCGGAGTACCTTTGTGCAGTCCACCGTGGAGGCGATTTCAAAGGTTACGGCAGACGAAGAGCGCGTATATCTGTTTAGCGTTCTCGCAGACAAGCTCAGAAGCGCAGGTACGGGCGTGTCTGTAACAGTTTAACGAAATGGTTGCTCATGCCGGCCGCAGGCTACACCGAGCGCGCGTACGCTTTGTTCCAGAGTCTCATCGAGCTCAACTTCGCCCTGCCGCCCAACTTGGAAGGCGCTACCCTTCCGGAGCAGCTCGACGAGCTTGAAGTGTTTTGGGACACGGAAGCGGCCCGATGTGGCGAGCCAGGCGCTGCAGGTTGGAAGGCTACCCCGGAAGACGCTGTGCCTCCATCTACACTGGAAGTGCCGAAGGAGGAATCCACCAGTGTTGATGGCTTTGAACGCTGGGCCGAAGAAGAGCTGGAGCGAGCACAGCGCCAAGTTTACACCGCAAGACTCTCGGATTCTGACGCCAACGATGAAGACATCTATCGAACCGTCCTCTTTGACGATGTGAAAGATCTTCTCTTCCGAGTCGAACCCGACGCGAGGCTTACGCTCCTCTATCACTACCTCGCCTTTCTGGGTCTACCGCTTGCAAGGCCCGGTCAGACATCTTCCCAATTTACCCACACCCTGCCCGTCTTGCCAGAGTCTTTTTATCCCGTGCCACCATCTGCAGACCTGTTCCAGATTGTGGGCGGCGAAGCCATGGAACCGGTCCGGCAGAGCCTCACCTCCCTGGAGGCTTTCGAGCCTCGATGGCCAACTTCTCATGATCTCTTGTACCAGACTACGGGACCCACGCCGTGGTTCGACCAATTTGCTGTGCTTCCTCTCGACACTTCCTATGTCAGGTAAGCCTCATCGTTGCTGGGACGACGGCACCGGGCTGAACCTGAGCATTACAGCAACTGTTTTGAGTACTTCCACAACTGCAATGCTTTGGACGACCACCTGAAAGCTGTCTACATCGCCTTCTCTTCACGAACGAGCCCCAAGAATGCGGTCAAGATTGCCAGGAAGCTGCTCAAGCGCGAACCGGACAACTTGTCGCTTTGGAACAGCTACGCTTGCCTGGAATGGTCAAGAGGTCGATTGAATGACGCCAGAAAAGCGTGGGCCCAGACGCTATTGCGGTATGGCCAAGAGCAGGCGTCAGACCAGCTTTGGGTATCTTGGGCGACCTGCGAGTTGGAGCAAGATCGATCGAAAGCGCTACTGATACTGGCTTGCCAAGCGCTTCCTCCGGGCGATCAAAAGCCATATCTGGAGCAGGCGGACGGCCCTGGCTTGGTTGGCGTGTCCACATCCTCAGCTGTCGAAGTCCGTCTTTTGGCTTACAAACTACGGGCCTGGCTAACTAGATGGACAGTGGCACTTTGGTCGATTAAAGGCTTCCACCTCTGCCGCCTATCTCAAAGTTCAATCTGCTGCCCTGGTCGCCTTTTGCTCCCAAGACCTCGACGCCCTCTCACACGCCATCAACTTCGGCCTGGCCAGCTTCAAAGCCGATGCGGCGGAAGCAGAGTCGCTTTTGATGCTTCACTCGAAGCTTCTTTACGTCCACTCCGCCACAAGCCGACTTTTCAAGCCTGATGCGCTGCGGCGAGTGCTTGAGCGAGCCTTGGCTACGTTTCCCACCAACACAGTTTTCCTTCATCTGTACCTCCACAACGTAAGCCCTCAGACTTCCCTTTTAGTCGGAGAAAGGCTGTAGTCAACCTCGAGCCACAGGAATCTCGCATGCGCATTCAGAACCGCGTTCGGAACTTGGTCGAAAGTTTATTGGCAACGGCGCCATCTTGCGAGCTGTTGTGGCTCTTCCGGCTCTATGTTGAGCTCAACATTGACCCTGCACGCCAAATCAATGCTGTCGCCTTGCGATCTGTGTTCAAGCGAGCAGTGCAGGCCCTCGTCCAGAAGCCATCGCTGCGCATTTGGGAAGCCTATCTGAGACTGGAAGAGCAAGATGGGCATGCGGCCAAGAGTGTGCTTTATCGTAGTCTCTCAGAATGTCCTTGGGCGAAAGGTCGGTTTCTCGCCTCGAGCCTGGGTATTCAGACTGACACGACATTGTGGCAGTTCTATATCTTGGTGCCTGCCAGCAGCCCGTGCGCGCTCATTTCAAGCCAGTCGATCTCGTAGGCATCCATTCCACCAGCCAAGAACGGGAATTGCGCATCTCCATCGCCCTCGAACCTTATTTGCGGATCGGCCAGCTCGACTTTGGGGATATGGACGAGTCCGACGGCGATGACGAGGACGCTGAACTCATGGAGCGTAGGAGGCTCATGCCATACTGAAGACGTTGCACCTCTTGGCCATTCTTGCAATTCTTGTGGCGGATCGACTGGCTATATAGACTTTCATCAAATCACTTGATTGCACTGCGATCGTGAGGAATTCAATGAGGCCATTTCGACAGATTACAAGTCGACGATGATGGTCTTCTCCTCGAGGTAAGCCTCGAGCGCGTTTTTGCCCATCTCGCGGCCAAGGCCGGACTGCTTGACGCCACCGAAAGGCGCGTCGTACGAGATCGTGCCGTTGCGGTTAACACCAACACCACCGCTCTGATTCTGAAATCAGTGATCGATGAGGGCAGTTTGAAGGGTGAGCGCACCTCGAGCTGCGCGGCCACGCGCAGAGCCCGGTTGATGTCTTGAGTGAAGACGCCAGCAGACAGACCGTACTCGGTATCGTTAGCCAAGGCAATGGCTTCGTCTTCGGTCTCGAAAGTGCTGCCCAAAGATTGAGCCGAGCCTTATGAGGGCTCTAGCTGAGACTCACTGTACCACGGCCACTGGGCCGAAGACTTCGTCGCGGTTGATACGGGAGTCAGGCTTAACGTTGGTAAAGACCTGGAGATCGCGAGCCTGAGTGCTGAGCTTCGCCTGAAGAAGTCAGAGGTGCTCACAGTCGGCTCGATGAAAAAGCCCTCGGTTCCGATGCGGTTGCCACCAATCTCGAGCTTGGCGTCCTTCTTGGCCTCCTCGATGAATGCCATGATGTTCTTGAATTGGATGGCGCTATTCGAGCCCTTGAGCTTCGTTGCGAAGAAAGGGAGGAGCGTGCACTCACTCAGCAACGGGGCCTTGCGAGGTGCCCTCCAAAGCCGGGTCGCCGGTCTTGGCCAAGGCTTTGAAAGCCGCAGTGTACAAGGGGATGAACTTGCTCTCGATGCTCTTCTGGACATAGACGCGAGAGTGGGCAGCGCAAATCTGGCCAGTGTTCATGTGGATCGAGGCAGCGCAGGCATTGGCAGCCTTCTCAATGTCGGCGTCCTCGAAGACAATGACGGGCGATTTGCCGCCGAGTTCCAAAGTAACAGCCTGTTGGCCTTTGCTGAGAACCAGTGCAATTAGTCAACACCAGCAGTACCTACCTTCATGTTGCTCTTGGCTGCCGCCTCCATGATGATCTTGCCGGTGCGTCCTGACCCAGTGAAGCTAGCATTCTGGCTGAATGCCGGCTCGCAAAAGTTGCATAAGAGAAAGGACCAACCTGATCTTTCGGACCTTCATGTGGTTGGCGAGCACGGCGCCCGCAACTGGGCCGAGGCCGCTAATGACGTTGACAACACCAGCAGGGAAGCCGATTTCGAACATGAGCTTGGCCATGGCCAAGGTTGTCAAAGGAGCCTTCTCGCTGTTCTTGAGGACGACAGTGTTGCCGGCCGCGATGGCAGGGATAACCTTGAGGGCCAACGAAGCAATGGGCGAGTTCCAGGCTGCGACACCCGCGTCAGTTCGTTGCTTGCTGTTTTCAGCGCAAGGACATACGAATGATGATGCCGACAACGCCGTATCTAGCAGCCCGTAGAAACCATGCTTCAGGAATGTGTAAGACGACTTGAAGATAACCACCAACAACTTACGGCTGCTTGAGCGTGTAAGAGAACTGGCCAGGCGAGTCGGACGAGGTGTATCCGAATTTCGCAGTCAAAGTAAGGCCAGCCACCTGAGAGGCTGCTTGAGCGAATGCAACTCCTGCCTTGAAGCGCAAAAATGCCCACAAAGCGAATGACTTGAACAGCGAGGCCGCCGACAAGCGCCTTTCCGAGGCCAAGAGGAGCCCCTTCGAAAAGGCTAAGCAGGCGCACCCGGGTGATAGCTAGTCGGCTCACCCATGCAAGCAGCTTCCATCTTGCTGTACTCATCAGACTTCTTCTCGAGAGCATCGGCCAGGCGGTTCAAGAGCAGGGCCTTCTCTTGGGCGGGGACCTTGGCCCAAGCGGGTTGCGCCTTGTAAGCCGCATCGACAGCCAGATCGACGTCGACAGCTTGAGCGGCAGAGACCTTGGCAGTCAGCTTTTCGGTCTGCTGCGGACTTTAGCATCGTGGTCTTTTCAAGCGCGCCTGGTCCCGCACGTAAGGGTTGTAGACCTCAAAAGTCTCGCCGCCCTTGGACGCCACGCTGGCTCCGTTGATAAAGTGTCGGGTTTCGTAGGACATTGTGTGTGGTTTCAAGTTTGCAGGAGATGGCTGCTGCTGGAAAAGAAGGGCTCCCGGTTTGGCGCGACGGCGACATGTCCGACGAAGCGGGGTTCAACGCCGAAGTGGCAAAAGCCGCGAAGGAAGGCAAGGTCTTCAGCCTGAACTGCCAATGACTTACTCAGCGCCTTCCTCATATGCCTCATGATCGCTGACCAGGGCCAAAGGACGACAGGCGGATTGAGGCCGTGCGATGGCAATGGCAAACGCCAGCGACTTGGCCCAACTTGAATCATGAAGGCTTTCACCTTCGATCGTTGCCCGTATGCCTCTGGCACACCGCGCTGTCTCTCTAGCGTTCCTGGTCCTATCGAGTTCGAAAACGGCGTCGCAGCATGGTATCGTTGGCCTGAGAACCTGTCTTCGTTTTGTCAAGGCTTCTGAAGACCTCCGCAGTCGTAGTGGCCAGCATTGAACGCCGGCTCCATAGAAGGCATCGAGAACAATGCTTCGCGCTCGTTCTGTCAGAGATACTTCCGCGGAGGTTCTATTCGGAATTGGCACTAGCCCGTCGAATTCCTGCCGCGGCGTCCTGACTCCTGAGGCGCCCGTCTTGCTCCCATCTCTCTTTCCATCCTACCAACCGGTTTTAGAATGGTGAACCCAGGACACGTACAACCTCATGCCCGCAACTATGTCCAGATGTCAGACGAGGAGCGTCAGGAGAAAAAGCGAGAATACGAGAAATATTTGAAGTCGACAGAGTACCACGAGCATCTGAACCAGCTCCAGCAGCAAATGCAGACCAATGACAAGGCTGCCCAGGGCAATCAGAAGCCCGTGCAGAGCCACCCAAAGCCTTGGACTCCGGCTGATACGCCGAACCTTTTTCGTCGCAAATGATTGGTACGACAAGCCACCTGGCCGAGGCCCGTTCATCGAGGGCTTTGCCTTTACCATTATTCTTAGACTCTGCAATGCATTCAGCATGCTCTGAGAAGCCCCAAGTCCGTCCCTGTCCGTATTCCGCTGCGAGTCTTCCTTGCGTCGTCTCGCCCGTTTGCCACTCGCTGTTGCTCAGCGGGCATTCATCATCCCCAATGAGCTTGCACCAGATCAAATGAATGATAATGTCAATATCTATACAATTGCAAAAAGAGAGAAAGATATCGGTGAAGATGGCGAAACGAGAAAGGCGAAGGAAGGTAGGTCTGTCAATACGGTGAAAAGACTTTAGGCCGTCCTGCATGTCGGAGGCGCTATGAGCTAAGATACTATCAGAGCTCGAAGAGAGAACCATACCTGCTTTCTGCTCAGGTTCGACGCTGACCCCACCGCCATCGCAGGCGAACGTAAATCTTCACCTGGTTGTACCAGACGTAAGGCTGGCCGTCCTCTTCGCTTTCGACTTGCAGCCAATAACCTCTGTAAAACGCTTCTATGGCATCTTCGCCGGCAACAGGTCGCCAATAGACGTCAGTGGCCATCTTGCTTCTCTCTTGAGCTGAATGCGATCGAACGGTGGCGACAGGCGCAAAGATGGGTGACTGGGGAGGGCTGATATTGGGTAAAGCTGTTACGACAGAAAGCTCTATTAGATTGGATGCGTGCAATGAAAGAAGGAATAACGACGCCTACGACACAAAGAGAATAGCCAGGTTCTCGGTATCAGGGTGGTCTTTGCGTGGCCACGAAGTGAAGTACTGTGTCGACCGGCGAAGTCAATGCTCTGCTCTTGCGAAGAAAGGCAGAACCTTTGGCAGGACGAAAACAAAGTCAAGAGAATTTAAGGCCAAGGTCAGAGACTCGAAGACGTTCTGCGACCGTACTGCGTATGCCGAACCACAAAACGAACTCTTGTGGTCGCCCTATTCCCTGAGCAAGACTCAAGAACGTGAAGTCTGGAATGGAGTCAAGTTCTAGTGGTGGATCTTGGAATAGTTCGAAGCCTCAAGCAAGACTCTCGGGCAGGCATTCCTCTCCGCAAACGATCCACCGAGGCCACCAGGGAGCTGTGTGATGACTCAACACTGAAGAGAACTGTAGAACGGCCTGATGTTGCCAATGGGAAACGCAGATATTGAAAGGGCAGCAGGAGGCAAATGTCTAGAGCGATGGGCAAGGGAAACACAAAATGCACTGGCACGCGAGCAAAGATGCAATGCAGAGACAAGCGGGAATGAGCAGAGACAAGAGACCCCGAAAACAGCTTTCGGGTTGGGTTCGACTTCACTTGCGGGTCTGGCCATCGTTGGCGTGCTTGCCAGCTTGCTCCCGCTCGTAGGCCCTGGCCTGAGTTTCACTTGAGAAGTGAATTGGATGTCTGGCATCGACGTGCTGGTGACCAGCTTGCCCGCCGTGCTGCGTCACATTTGCTGGAGGTGGGCCGCTGTGGGACTGGTTCCTGTCGAACTCAGCAGCCGCACGAGCATTGGGAAGGTGAAATGGCTGTTGGAAATATCTGGCTTCGACTTGCTGGTGATGTTCATGGCCTGCTTGACCTGCTTGACCATCACCCCGCTGCTCCCGCTGCTCCCGCTGTTGCTGCCTGCTGTCAAACCTTGCAGCAGCCGCTTCGCTGGAGAAGTAGAGTGGCTGGTCTTTTCCTGGTCCTCCGTTCTGATTCATGATTCGCAGTGAAGACGATGGCGTTGGCTGTTGTCGTATGCGAACAAATGCAAGGAAAGGCAGTTGGTCGTAAACGGAAAACCGAACCCTCGCTTTGAGACCACAGACTCGCCCCGACGCAATGCCGACTTTGAGAGGCTTGGTCTCGGTGCATCTTATCCACTTGCAGTCTTGGGCGCAAATCCTCGATGAAACCAGGTCGAGTGGCACCTTCGAGGTCGCATTCTGACATTTGCCGAGCAACTTGACGCAGAATAAAACGACTCAGGCCCGACAAGTAAGCGCAGCATTGAGCACATCAAAAGAGTCAGACCGAGCCGAAGCCAAAATGAAACAAGACAAGAAGGCAGGCAGGCATGGTGGTTGCGGTGGAAGGAATTCGGTCTCTCTCTCCTTTCAAGCAGCAAAGAGTTCGCAGCAGTGGTTTATCAACATGCAGCAATTCCAGAATTACACATCTTCTCGGCCCAAGTCCCCATGCATGCCGAATGCGAGGCTTTTCACAGAACCAAAACTTACTCTCCTCAACCCTTCCCAACCCTTCCTTCCTTCCTTCCAAGAGGCCCAGCAAGAGGCCCATCCAAAGAGGTCATTGCTCGCAGCACTTCCTCTTGGTCGCGCAGCAGCCTTTGACCTCGAGCATCAACGCTTGCCCCGTCGACCTCGGCTCGACCTGCGTCGGTGGCACGGTGGCCTTCTCCTCGCCTCCGCCTTGAACGGTGCCATTAGCGCCAGTGGAGGAAGAGAGGAGGGGCAAAGGGGCGAGCAGGTCCTCTTCGGGCGGGAGGTTGTTCTGCCAGTTGAGCACCTGCTCCTGGGGCGGTGGCAGGCCAAAGATGGAGTCCCAAAAGGCCAAGTCGACGGCGGACTGCTCTTGGACGACGGCGGAGGAGGGCTGGTGGGATTGGTCGTAGAGGAGGGACTTTTGCAGGGCTTGGACGTGCGCGCAGTTGCACACTTCTCTGTTGCGTTCCCCTTGACGAATAAGAAAGAGAAGACATTTTTTTCTTGAGGAGAGAGAACGAACCCGCATTGGCAGCCTGGACCACAGCCACGGCAGCCGGTGGAGGTCTCTGGGCGGGTGTCGGCCGCTGGGAAGTTGGCCACCAAGTTGTCGGGCACGAGGATGTCGCCAAACTCCCAGTCTGTGCGGCGATTCGCAAGACCGAATCAGCCCCGTACTGAAAAGGATGATTAAGGGGGTAGGAGCGCGCACCATTGAACAAGAATCCCAAGGGCTCCTTCACCGGCGGCTCTTCCACCTTGACCTCTTGCTGTGGCTGCTGCTGCTGGGGCGCCAACCACGGGCTGGGCAAGGGGGCCAAGCCTTGGAAGTGGTCGGGGCGGAAGAGGACGTGGAAAGGGGTGTCCTCGTCGCCGCCGGATCCGGCGCCAAACTTTGTGTCGTTCAAGTAGTCGACCTCGTGCGGCTGGGGCTGGAACTTGGCCAGCCAGTCGTTCATCGTGGCCGGGTTGCAAAAGTCGTCCAGGCCGCCGAGCTCTTGACCCAGCAGGGCGGGTTGGGGGTTGGGCAAGGTGTCCAAGGGGGTCGGCAGGGAGGAGGAGGAGGGGGAGTCGGACTGGTAAGGGAGCCAGTTGGACATGGCCCTGTGGAGGGCGGAGGAGGAGGCGGAGGAGGCCAAGGAGGGCGTCTCGGAGGGGGCAGCGTGGAGAGGGGTGAAGGCGGCTAATTTTGGCCTTTTGTTGCCGTTGGTGGCTGCGGATGAAGAGGAGCAGCACGAGTCAGGCGGGAGGATCGTGCTGGTGGCCGCTGCTGAGGACGAGGCGGAAGAGCCGCAACCGGCCTTGTTGGAGCCGCAGACGCAGGAGCCGCCGTTCAAGCACTGGCACATGTACGCGCGTTGGATGGTGGCGCGGTGGATGGCCCTTAATGCTGTTTGCTTATACAGTGTTATAGAAGTGTGTAAGGGTGTTATAACAAGGACAATAAGAACGGACCCTTGAAGTTGGGCCCTTCAGCTTTGGGCTCGGACTTGTCCACTTCCAATTGGGGCTCTGTTTTATTGTTAGCCTTTGTATAGTAACGGCCTTAACAAGACGCTTACCCAAGTCCTTTGAGCAAATGCAGCGGGCGGTTGAAGCCTGTTGAAGGCGGGCTTCCTTGCAGCGAACGCACTGAGCGGGTGGCCTCCCCTTCTTCTTGATCTCGAACAGCGGGCGGTCCTTTACTCATTAGTATTAGTATATAAGGTTAGCATATATAAGGTCAATAATGAACCCACAGCATGCTGGCAGGTCGAGCTCCGGTGGCCTTTGATGCACGCCGAGCACGCCCACTTCTTCCCATCCAACAACGGCATCCTTGCTTGCCTCGGGTTATAGCACCATTTAATACTGGTTATACAACAACACGATTCAACGCCGCCAAATTGAATGGGTTCCAAGAAGCTGTTGGCCAAGGTCAGCCGCGACATGGAGACATTGACTCATGACTTGTGGCCCTCGGTTGCCTTGGAGACTGCTTCTCGGTCGTCTTGACATGCCTTTGCGCTATCATCATTAGGCCTGGAGATCCGCCCACCCGATTGCCTAGCAAAATGCAGAGCAATCGCCAAATGCCTCATTTCACGCGCTAAAATTCTTGCCCGCTTCTGCCTGCCCTCCGCTTGCTTCATTGGCGCTGATGATTGCGTGTGCGTGGTCAATAAGGTCAGGCTGTAATGTCAGACCGCAGCCAAAAAGGTCACAACGCCACTTGGGAGGGCCCACCAAGTTCCAATGTCCCGTCAAAATCGAGGTCGCCCAGACTGCCTGTCCGTGACCTGGACTGCTCCAGAGTGTCCTGACTACCCACAAAGGGAAACGAGCGACTCGCTCTTCGACCTCGCATCCCACGCTGTGCCAAACCGGGTGCTCGCTTTGCATCGCGCCCCAAAAAAAGAACCGTCCTCAGTTGGCTTGATTGCGGCCTGAAGACTCTTATTCTTAGATCACCGACAAGTTTTGTTGACCTATGACCGACGAGATGAAGCAGCCTTTGCTGGATGCTGGCGAAAAGGCACCACCTTCACTACCGCCAAAGACATCGGTCAAGGTTCAGCGGTCCGCCATCGGCCAGCTCTGGTCCGCTTCTCGCCAGCTTTCGTCCACCTCGCCAACATCAGATCAAGCCAATTTGGCCCCTAACCAATTCCGGCCCTTGTCCTTTTACCACTTGGGCCTGGCGTGCCGACTGGCCTGGCAGTGCTACCCCAAGTTCCTCGCACTGGTCTTCGACCTTCACCCATTTTATCTGCCCTTCGTGTGTGTCGCCGTTGTCCTGGATGGCCTCATCCCGATTCCCTTGGCTTTCTTGAATGCCCAGATGATTGAGCTGTACATCTCTCAGTGCGGAAGCCTTGCCTGCCCTGCGAGCCTCAATGGCTCGAATTGGTGGTCCTCATCCCGTTTCAACACAGTCCCAAGATTCGAGCGTATCATGGTCCTGCTGGACGAAGGATTCGGTTCGGGTTCCTGTCGATTCACGAAACAGCACACTTCTCTGAAGATGAGAACCTTGCAGCTCGATAGCCGAATGGTAAAATTGACTTCTCCCATGGGTATTGAGTTCATCTGACAAACTAGGCGGCTGCGGTCTTCAATGGCTCGCATGTCGAGTTGATGCAGAACAACAAGGTTTGGTCCGGTGCTTCCTCATTGCGAAGTGCGCTGACCCAGCCGAGCATTAGCTATACGCAGAGCTCTACATCCTACAAGTCAAGTCGTTTGAGGCCTCGGTGGCGAGCATTGGTTGGAGTTGAGCTTGGGTCTGTTCGGGTAAACTCTGGCGATGCTTGGCCTCCCGTCCTCAATGAGCGCCAGATTGCAATTCAATCAGCATGTTGATGCCTGCTCCTCTTCTAATTGCCGGTGGCGAATCCAGCCACAAGTTCCTTCGCAAACGCTGCGGGTTCCCCGTGGGGCGGGGCCGTCAAGCTCTCTTCCGCTCTTCACCAACGTGTGAATTTCAGCCCGTACAAACGCATCTTTCAAGTATCCTTAAGCATGTCGATCCAACCAGGAACTCACTGTGAGCGCCCGCCTCACTCCTTGTTCTCCCGGATGACAAAAGGCTCAACTTGCATCCTGGATGCAAAGTGGCTGCCACAGCGGGCTACTGGGCCTCTGCTGGCGCCCTCATGATGATCTCGCCCTCCACTTTGATCAAGGTGCTCAACCCGGCGTTGAACGTGGTCACCCGCGCCACAGGATTGGTTCGGTTTACGCTTCGTCGCCAGGAAGTGCACGTCTTAACTGTCTGGCCTCGTTGATTAGCCAGTTGGCTTCAATGTTCTCGATACAACTCGAGCCAGTCGCTCGTTGGTCTTCGGTTGGGGTTTGTGCCTCACAGGAAGCGCCGCTCTGGCTTTCTCGGCTCGCCATAACAGAGCGTACCAGCGCACAATAGGTTGGCTCCGTCATGTCCTCATTACTCGCTACAAAGACTGAGTCTGGGCGATCTCGCAATAGCCACGGTCAGGACTGCGGCCGGCGCCATTAGCTTGGTCACTGCTTTCTCTGTGGCAAGTCTTCCGCGTTCTGTAGTCTTTTTGGCTACCATCTCACAAGGGTGCAGCCTTGGGCCAGCGCCGACATGGTCTGGGTCGGCTTGGTGGAGGGCATCTGGGGCGTCCTCCTCGGCTTCACTGTTGGCTTTGCGTAGTGTCACTGTTACCCGCGCCTCTGAATCGTAAACAAAGGTCCAAAAGGCCCTCCCTACATGTTTGACCTTGTACCCACGACTGCTGAAAGAAAATGGACGCTACCAGACCCTGACGCCGCTTGGCGAGAGACCACGACCCAAAGTGGCGAGCCGCTTGCTTCTCCCACTTCTCGCCTTACCTGCAACCTTCCATTAGACTTCGTAATCACAGGGCTCTCGGCCGTCCACGGATTTGCAGTGCTTGCTCAATCCTGCCCCTGCCAGTAGTGCCTCCCGGCTAGATCTGCCATCCTCCGAGTCGCTCGCGTTCTCCGCAGGATAGCTGTGCAAGCCTTCACCGCCCGTCTGTGTCGTCAATCACTTCTGTTTCTCCATTTCGACCATATTGGCCGTCCTTTCGTTCCACCGTCCACACGCCAGAATGCAAGAAGAACTGCAAGAGCTGGGGGCCGACGTCTGCCGGACTTGGGACGTCGTTGGCCTCGGTTTCTCAGTCATAGATCTGGACCCTAAGGAGACATTTCATCTGTGCTTCGGCAAAGGTGCAGGCGAGGAACCTTTCAAGCCCAGCGTGCGTACTGTTGCCCTCCCGCCGCTTCGCGTGTGACATCTAATGCTCCGGCTGCACAGACGCTGATTCCTATAGCGTCCAACTCAAAAGTGTTTTGCGCGGTTGCTGTGGCTCGGCTGGTGGGACAGGAAAAGGTTGCGTGGGATGACAAAGTGCACAAAGTACTGCCTGGCTTTGCTCTCAACGATCCGACTGCGCACGCCCAAACGTCAGTAGCGGACTTATTGTCTCACGTTACTGGACTGCCACGGTTTGCCTTTCGCTTAACCTTCGATGACCTCGTCTGAAAAGCAGGCTGGCAGGCACGACACCTTCTTCTCTCACACCGAACCGACTGAGGCCGTTTTTGAACGCTTACGATACCTCAAACCGAGTGCCGAGCCTCGGAGGAGTTGGCAATACAACAAGTCAGTGGCATCTGTCCTGGTGCTGACTGAGGCCCAACTGACGGACAGACAGCATCCTGTTTATGGTAGCCGCCAAGCTCGTCGAGCACCTCAGCGGCATGAGTTACAACGAATATATCAAGCTTCACATCTTTGAACCTCTTCAAATGGCTTCTACGACCTTCGATCCTCAGCGTGATTTCGAGGACAGGCTTTCGCGGGCCTATCACGTCCACCATGACCGCACCCTTCGAGAGATTCCGTTCTGGCTGGATGGCAAAGTGACAGAGACATTCTGGGCGGCCGGCGGCATCGTGTCCACGCTGGAAGATTTGGAGCGCTGGGCAAGGGTTTTCTTGGACCTCGTGAGCCGCGCGCACCACATTTCGACTTCTTCGACTAACGATGCACTCCTCGCAGCAACAAGACTATCCAAAGGAGTCCGTCCTTTCTACAACAGCCCTTCGCACCATGCTGGAGCCGCGAGGCATCGTGGATGAGCCTTATTTGCCAGAGCTCGCCACCGCCGACCTTTCGCCCGCTCTATACGGTCTCGCTTTGTTTTCATTCCACTATCGAGGCCTCAAGGTCTTTGGCCATTATGGTGAGAGTCGCTCTTGCCCCCAAGACGGGTGATCGCTTATTCAAGACAGGCGATGTTCCGGGCGCCCAGTCCGCCATCTTTTGGACCAAAGACAAAGCCTTCGTTGGAGTTGGCAACACCAACACCACCCACTACGCCGTTCATGCTCTGGTGTATCGATCCCTGGACCTTTTGCTCGGTTTGCCACCGCTCGACTGGACAGCGTGCTATCGAGCGGACCGCCAGCAGAGACAAGATCAGATGCGTCGGCCTTCAAAGACCCTTTCTCTTGCTCCCACTCCACCATCGCTGCCCCTTGATGCATACTGTGGAACCTACCAAGACGAAGGCTATGGTATGATCCACGTGGTCCCAGGTTCAGTTGATCCCGATTCGCCTATTTCCAAAGAAGCTGGGCAGCTATACAAACGCATTTCTAAATCACGCACTGTCGCCCCGTGTGCGCCAGCGGTGGCCCATTCGCTCTTGATCGATTTTCCGAGACCTTTTGGCCTGAGCCAGTACGAGGCCCACCGCTTTCTCTTTTCGGTCAAGAGACTGAATACATTGGCAGTATTCTCTGCACTCATCACACCACCGACGTTTGGTACGGCACCTTGGCCACCATCTTTGGCTTTCCTGATGGCGACCAGGATCTCAGCTATAAGTCGCGTGTGTACGCCCTCACAATAACGTTCCAGTATGAAGATGGAAGAGTCACCAGCTTTGGGCTCAACGGAATCTGGGGCAAGGGCAGCAAAGTCCCCGAGGCGGAGGACTTTCAGGAGGTCGTTTTCAAGCGGGTCTAGCTGGCGTCCGTTGGCCTTGCCGACTTGCCCACCAGGGATCATGCATGTTTCGGGCAAGCTACTGTGTAGACTCTAGCTGTGGCATATGTCCCTTAATTTTGGCCAATCAGGCGAGTTGCCACCCCCTTCAACTTGGACACTCGCCACCACCAGGCGCATTGCGTAGTTTCCTGTTGGTCGATGGGCGAGGAGAACCAACTCATGGCTGCTCTGATCAGTTTAGAGCTGTCGAGTGTCTCCCAATTGTTTTTGCCAGGTCAGCTTGCTCGAATCCCTCCCGCCCTCATCGTTCACTGCCAGTCATGCGTCTCTTCAATTACCAAGCTCTCCCACAAAAATGAGGCTCCTTGTCTGTGCCTTTGCCCCATTGTGCATTTCTGAGCAGATGACCTAGACCTGACTGTGCATCGGTGCGCTTGCGAGCTGCCTTCTGCCTTCTGTCTGCACTACAATGACATTCATTCGCTTGCCTTCTGACTTCGACTGTTATTCTGTCTGCTCTCGCGACCACGTTGGCCTAGACAGTGTTCCGCATCGCGCTGTGGCAGACGTACAGCTTCTCTGCACGCACAGCTTTCTGAACGCACAGCTTCTCGGCAGAACAGTATGAGTATTCGGCAATGCGTCCTTCCCCCTCCAACCACGAAGACACAAGGCTACGATATGCGAGTTCTCATTGCAAGTATCCTGTTTTCCCTATCTTCGTCATTCATTCTGACCTGCTGCTAACGCAGACTAACGACGATGGTCCCCCTTCTGAAGCGGCTTCGCCCTTCATCTACGGCTTTGTTAAAGCAATAGAGCAGATTCTGGGATGGGATTGCGTTGTCGTAATTCCCAGCTCCCAGCGTAGTTGGTGAGGCGCGGCTCGCAATCATCGCATGCCATCTCATATTTCGTATCTTTCCTAGGATCGGCAAGGCTTACTGTGCGACTTTTCAAAGCTAGTACAGACTCAGAGGCTGGCACTAACGATCTCGTCGACAGTGGTGGACTCGGCTGTCGATGCTCGATACGGATACCCTGCGGAGCCAAATGGTAATGCAATGGAGGTCTGCGAGACGTCCAGGCCGTTACAAGAGGGCGAACTCAAGCAGTGGATCTTGATCGATGGCACGCCGTGAGTGTTGCGTCTCCTTGATTGAAATGTCACCAACTATGCCGATGAACGCCACTGTCCGCCTTTTAGAGGTGACTGCTTTCACTCATGCCATTTGGTGCGAGATATTTATAAGTACGTTCAAAGCATCATGCTCTTCCATCGGGCTGCACAACCTGTACCCTGGCGAGATCGACATAGTCATTTCCGGCCCGAATTACGGCTCCAACGCCGGCACAGCTTTCGGCTTGACGTCGTACGTGCTTTTTTCTGGAAGAAGACATGGTACCAATTGACAGTGAGCCGAGACGAGCAGGGGTACCATCGGCGCCGCCCTCAATGCCTCCCTCAGCCAGATTCCTGCTATAGCTTTGTCTTACGAATTGTTCGCCAAACCTGCTCCTCCAACTCTGGTAGAAGAGGCCCACAGAGTGGCTTGCTATGCCATCAAAGCTCTCTGGGAGAAGGGCTTCGTACCGGCTGCGGACCGCCAAGATGGCGATGATGTCGTCGACCTTTATTCGATCAACGTTCCGGTAAGTCGAATGGTAATTATTCCTGTTTGCGTTGGTCGGCGGTTGAATGCTCTGGACAGATCGCCCCGTCTATCTTGGACCAAAGCAAGCACCAGATACGCTTTGCAAAGCTTGGACCTTCTCGATACGGACGCCTATTCAATGCTGTCAACACAGAGGATGTAGAAGCCTCATCGAAGAGCATACCCGCCGCCACAACGTCTGTTCATGCGTCCGGGACCGGTCCCATTGCAAGAGTTCGTTCGGGTGGCAAATTGCGCTTCGAATTTCGTGAGCACCTTCTTAAATAACTATTTGGCCTGGCCTCACGGCCAGACTATAAGGCCCTCAAATCGGCCACCTCATTCACCCGAAGGAAGAGGATCTTGTGCGTGCTACTTCTGGCTTAAGAACCAGCCTGATACTTCTCTCCATCACAGATTGACGGCACAGACAGACACGCTGTCCAGAATCATGTCACCTCAGTTACGCCTCTCAAAGCTCAGTTCGCCGCTGGCCGCATTCCAGCTGAAGCCAGGTCGCTCGCGGACAGCAAGGGTTTTTGGACAGCGGCCGCCTAAAGCTTCCGAAAGCGCGTCATCGTAACGTCCAGTATGCCATAGCTCAGCTGCACTTTAGTTTTTTGCCCCGTATCGCGACTGCCAGAGGTGGCAATTAACAAGTTGACTGTCGCGCTCGAACTTTCGTTTCTGTGGAGTGCCACCAGTGATGCCCTTTGGATCAGGTCGTCGCTGATCTACTGCGAGCAGCAGGTCATTGGATTGCGCGCCTTGTCTCTCGAGTTCGGATGGCTGGTGTTTTATTGCGAAGTCGAGAGTTGAGGAGCGCGGGCGCATCCTGCTCGTCTCTTTTGACGAAGTCTTCGTGTTTTCTGCGTGCACCGATCCTCATTCATGATACGAATATGTCTACGCGTATTTGGTGACGGCTCGTGGCTCTTCTACCAACCGTCCAGGCTGGCTTCGCTTCAAGTTTCACTCCACTTGGAGCTTGGCTCTACGAGCCGCTTGCTTTTCTAACAACGCGGGCCAGCCGCAGCCTGCTTCGCAATGCCAAACCAGTAGCGGCTCAAAGTGGAGAGGGCTGTCCTTTCTTTCTGCAGATCTTTGGGTGGGGACCGCAGGATGCGGGTCTCGCCCCCAACCTACCTCTTGTTCTCACTCGGCCACCAAATTATGTCGACTGGAGCCACGCATCGTAAGTCTTGTGTTGGAAGACCGAACGCCTCTCCGTTTAGCTCACAGGTGGCACTTCAGTGAAAGCCACGGCCATCTACTATGGCGGCGTCTCCGCTTTGATGATAGTCAGCCCTTACAGCCTGCTGCGCGCCTTTGCGCCCATTTTGGGCCCAATCCAGTCGGCTACTGGCTTAGTGGGTACCCTGCTGGCTCCTGTTTTCATTGAGCGCACCGCTCAGTCCCTTGTGAAGCGTGAATCCTACGATGTCAACAACGTCACGCTGGCCTCACGATCTCTCATGTTCTCTTGGGGTTTGAGCTTGGCTTCGTTGGCTGGAATTGCCGCCATGAACTCAGACAATGTCAAAGTCCAGCGCTCTTTCGGTATGTCGTCTGCCCATCATCGCTAGTCTGCCCGCTTCTTACCGGGGTCGAACAGCCACCTTGCGGGCCTTGGTGGGCCTGCTGAACTTGGGCTCTTGCTTCAGCAACTTCGCCACCTCCGAGAAGCTCTGGATTGGGTTGACCGAGCTCATTTGGGGGGTGGCCATGGGCTCCCAAATTGGCTATCAGAGCTTGCTCTGAGCCTCCACGCTCTGTTGTATAGCGTCTCTATCGCAGTGCGTCTGCGTCGTCTTTGGCCAACTTACCTTGAAATTAGCAATTATTCTCGCTCCGAATCGTGGGTGACGAGGGGACGTCCAGACAAAGCCACCCTTTCGATGCTTCCATACATGTTCTCGAAGCAAAAGCGGTGCCAAGAAAGTCTATTAATGCAACTACTTCTTCTTCTGCTTGGGCAACTCCCGGACGAACGGCAAGAAATCCTTGCCTCCCATGTACTTCCGCAACACCTCCGGCACAACCACGCCCTGTCTCTTCCATTAGCTTTGTGCTCCAACACGGCCAACGAAAGGAAAACGCACCTCTGGAGTCTGATAATTCTCCACAATGCAGCAGAGAGCGCGCTCGGTGGCGCACAGGGTGCCGTTGAGCATATGAACGTAGCGCTTGGTGGAGTCGCCCTGCTTCTTGACGCCACACCGCACTTCCAGAGACCTGCTTTCTGTTCGCAGGGAGAAAAAGAAAGAAAGAAGAGTCAGCACCCGAACACAATGACGGAGGCGGACAGGGCACGCACGGTAGTCTGTGCAATTTGAGACGGAGACGAGCTCCTTGTATTCGCCTTGGAATGGGAACCAGGCCTCCAGGTCGTACTTCTTGGCTGCTGCATTGTTCAATGCGCCGGAAACGATGGCGACCACTTGGTAGGGCAGCTGGAGAGACTGGTAGAACTCCTCCGAGTGCTCGATCATGCGGTCAAACTCGGCCCAGGAGGAGGCTGGGTC
Organism: Cystobasidiopsis lactophilus; assembly: GCA_001599975.1. Lineage (NCBI taxonomy): Eukaryota > Fungi > Basidiomycota > Agaricostilbomycetes > Agaricostilbales > Chionosphaeraceae > Cystobasidiopsis > Cystobasidiopsis lactophilus. Next base: position 7,028 of record BCIO01000008.1, on the reverse strand, counting down.
GGTGATGCAGAACTGATTGTCGTGTTTCAGTCAGACGAATGGCAACGAGAGGGAGGATCCGAACGAACCTGTTCGACTTTCTCAAACTGGTGGACGCGGAAGATACCCCAAGTCTCTCGCCCGTGCGAGCCGGCCTCCTTCCTGAAACACGTCGAATAGCCCGCGTACCGCAGGGGAAGCTGCTTCGCCGGGTCCTCGAACCACTCGTCCGAGTGCAAGCCGGACAGCGGCTGCTCCGAGGTGGCGATCAAGTACTTGTCGTCCTCCGCCTTGCCGTCCGCGTCGAGGGAGCCGCCCTCGATCTTGTACAGGTTTTCGTCGAACTCTTCCAGCTGGGCGGTCTTGGCCATGAGCGTGCGGCGCATCATGAAGGGGGTCATGACCTTTTTGTAGGACTTGGAGCGGAGGAAGTCCAAGCCGTAGGAGATGAGGGCCTGGTTGAGGTCGACGCCTTCGTTGACGAGGAAGAAGCCGCGGTGGCCTGCGACCTTGGCGCCGCGCTCCTGGTCGAGGATGTCGAGGCGGAACATGAGCTCGTGGTGGGAGTGGATGTCGGTGCGCTTGGTGGGCTCGGGTGCGCCGTGCGGGCGCCAGAGCTTGATCTGCTTGTTGTCGTCCTCGGTCAAGGAGACGGGCACCGAGTCGTGGACCAAGTTGCCAATCGTCGCCGCCAGCTTGCGCATCTCGCCCTCCAACTCGGCCTCGCTCGACTTGAGCTGAAGCACCTTGGCATCCAGCGCTTGCTTCTGGGCCACGAGCTCGTCTGCGTTCTCCTTGGCCTTTTTGAGGGCGCCAATCTGCTTTTGCAAGGCGTTGACCTCCTTGTTGGCCTGCGTCGTCGCAAAGTTGGCTGTTTCGTCCTCGTCCGCGCTCAGCCCTGGTGCACTGGCTCAAGCGTGACTGTGACGCACCTGCTGTCCATTGCTTGTACAAGCCCAACACGCGGTCGACGAGGTCCGGTTTGGCGCCTCGCTTGGCTTCAGACTTTTTGACGAGCTCCGGGTCGCCGCCCTTCTCCTGCGCCGCGGGTCAGTGGGTCGTGTGGACAAATGCTGGTCAAAGGGGCGGTGACGAACAGTCTGGAGCAGCTGTAGATCAATCATTATGGAGCGTGGTTGCTTGGAGAGAAGCGGCCATCGTCGAATTTGTTGACTCGCTCCGAAGATTTGCAGTTAGATTTGCCAGGAGATAGTGGTATCTTGCCTGACTCTGCGTGGTTGTTGCTGTTGCTTCATACATTTGGGCCCAGCCGTCATCGGGGACCAGCCAACGACGCCTGACAGCTCAAACAGGCCTGCCTTCATTGCCGCTGCGAGGGGGGCAATTCGACTGCTATTTTGGCCTGCCCTCTGGTGTTGCTCGTTGCGTCGAACATACTCATTCTCCTCAGCTCAGCTGCATCATCAGGTCCGCCGTTCTGACTCGCCCGCTGTCCGCCTCTCTGCTCCCTGGGCTCTCACCTCGACTCTACGCCCTCTTACCGACTGCCCACACGGCAGGATACATTCCCAGCCAGGCTTCTTATTCAGGCCACAGTATTGCCCTTTAGTATTGTCCTTTTTCTGGAGCTAAGCTTCAAACAGCGGCATGAAGGCGTCGCTCCCCTCTATCTTTCCCCCCCACAGTTGCACTGTTGGCCTTCTGGTCGCCTTCCCACGGAGCAAATGGTCCCGCCAAGCTCACGTTTTGCCGCGGACCAACGTTGACTTGCGCCGGAAGGCCCCCGAATCCGTCTCGTGCGCTCCAGTTGTACCGGCAGTAGGCAGATCGCCATTCAAACTGGAGGTCGCCTGCCTAGGAAACCTACTGCTGCTTCTCTTGTCTTTCGTTCTCCTAATCGCTCTCTGGTCTTATCGTCACCCGTCCACGAGCCAATCGCCTTCGGAAGCGCTTGTCCCGAGACTTGTTCAACCTGCGCTCTGGCTCTGCGTCTTTCCGCGGCTCGCAAGTGAAACTCCGCGGACCGTGTCAGGCCCAGGTCAGACGACAGGGGGTCAGCGCAAGGCATAAAAAGGCCCGCCATCTCGCTTGTCCTCCCGCCGACCGAGACGCATAGTGACGCTCGCCGCTTTCCGTGAACCTGCCTTGCTCTCTCGTCGAACGCCCACTGTCTCCGTGGAAGCAATGCAGAGGCGTCACAACCAAAACCCGAACGACGGCGACGGTAAGACCACGGTTCATGTGTGTAGACGGCTCTAGGGACTGACGACCCGTACAGTCCCCCATGATCAGCATCAGAAGAACATTGAGGCGTACTGGCGGCGACAAGCAGAGCTAGGACAGCCGCAACACGACGAATTGGAGCGGCAGGCCTGGCTCGCGGACCAGCTGCTGCAAGAGCAAGAGCAGCACGAGCGACGGGCCCACCTTGCGGAACAGCGGGAGCGAGAACAAGAGCGCCTTGCAGAACAGCGGGCGCAACTCAACAACATCGAAGTCAGGTTCATCCCACCCGTCGTCAGGCTCCCCCGGCGACGCCGCAATCATGAAGCGGTTGGCGAGACCTGCAACAAGTGAGTGACCGCTAAATCAACGGACACACTAGTCAACCGTAATCAACAGTTGCCAACGCTGGAGAGTTCGCTGCATCCCAGAACCCGGGCCGAGTCGATTCCCTTGCAGCACTTGCATCGCTGCCGGCTTCGCCAATACATGCGTGTCGGCTGGCCCGTCGCGCTGAAGTCGCTCGCATGTATGGGAAGCTTTGATCTTCTACTGATAGGGAGCGCTTTCGAAAAGCAAACACCGTGCAATTCTCATCAATGCAATGACCGCACATAAACCCCGAACGCTCAGAAATTGAGCTCCTCGTCATTCGTGCTTGGGTGGCAGAGAGCAAGCGAACAATTGCGAGCAAGCTGGTGGCGTTCGCGCCCGCCGCTTTCAGCTTTCAAGGGCTTGCCCAGAGACCGCCAACCCGAACTGTACACTGGCCGACCCAACGCCTCTCTTATGAACCAATACGCACATTTAGTCCCTCAAAGCTGTTCCCTGCCTTTGCCAAAGCACAAATGAGCTTCCAGCAGCCTGTTTAAGTTCGTCAGCGCGAGCTCGAGCTTCTGCAGCATGCGCACCAGCAATGCTCTCGCTTGATTGTGCAGTTGGAACATTTGGTCTATGAGCCAAGGTGACCAGCAACTGTGTGTTCGTACTTACACCGCTGTGTGCCACACCGAGATTCAGCTTTCGATGCACAGATTTCGTTCGGCCCGCTTGCTTCAATGGCAGGCCAGCTCGTCGACACCAATACGCCCAAAGTCGCTTTAGAAGATTCGTATGTGGCGGAATACAGTGCCAAGCAGGCGGCAACCCTCGCAGAGCGTCGCAAAAGCAGCAAGTTCTTGCCTTGCCTTCGGCTCGACGTGCCCGGCTAAGACCTCCTGCAGACATTGCTGCGCACATTGCTGAGCTCTCGGTATTAATCGAACACGCCAACCTTCATGTCGACCAGAACCTCAATCTGCCAGCCGGGTTCAGCATCGACCAGAACAATCAGGTGAGTAGGACGTTCGAGACTGCCTTGGCCATCTGTCTGGACCGCCTTGCGTAGATTGTGGATCAAGATGGATTGGTTTGCGTGGATATTGAAGAGGTGGAAACGAAGGCACCTTCACCCGACAGTTCCAGATTGGAGAACAACGCTCGCGCTCTGCGAGAGTGTGGCAAGCTAGGCTCATTCTCCCCAGGAGATGCTATCTGACAATTTAGAGCAGACCAAGAGCATCCGTTGACCCTAAACTCTTCGAAGTTCTGGGCTCTGTATCGACAGCTCGAAACGGAAGGCGATGCTGACGACAACGAATCTAGTCCAACGACCGTGCCCGTATCAGCCCTCTCCCGCGACTTAAAGCCCACCAAGTCCGTCTCATTCTACCTTCTAGACCTACCAAGAGGAGAGCCCGAATCGCCTTTGCGCCCTCCGCCGTCTTCGTCTGCTCGACATCCAACTGCGTCTTTCATAAACCCAGTTAAAAACTCAGTGATGGAACGGCCGCTCGCCTCTGAACAACAAGACCAAGGATTTCGCGACCAACAAGTGCCTGCGCTGGATTCCGGCAAATCCTCAAGTGACGGGGAGTCGTCATCAGAAGGCGAAGAGGAGGACTTTGATATTGAAGAGGACCTGGACGAGGGCGACGTTGACGAGTTGCTGCTTCAGCGGGAGCTCGCTCTGGAATACCATCGCAAGCGGTATGACATGCTTGCTGGTATGCAAGTTGGGCCTTCCGACGTAGGCCGCCGGTTTCTCCTTCCTGTCTTCCTTTGGGCCAAAGTTCACTTCTTACCACAGATGGCTTCATCATCACAGTCTCTGGCTCCTGGTGGCAAGCCCGAGATGTCGAGGTTCGCTGGTGCCGGCTGATCATCCCGACGTTGCTCGAGCAAGCCCAACTTAAACCGGGCGATGGCATGGACAACTTTCCGCTTAACGGCCGCGTTTTCACGCAAGCCGAGCTCGACGTTATTCAGCAGAATGTCGACGCACTTGGCCAGCTTTCGCCCTCGAGCCCGGTGGCGCAATCGCCTTCCACCATTCAAACACCCGACATCATTCAAGCCACTCCAGTCGTTTCCGACGTTCAAGAACGCGCTGCGCCTTCCTTCCCTGAGGGTCCATCGAGTAGTGCCTCGACCCACCTTGCGGTTTTGTTTGCAAACCAGCCAGAGCAAGAGGTCAAGCCAAAACGCGATGGTGGGCTTCCATACTGAGCAACTTGTTCACACCTAATGGGTTTCTGCAGGTTCAAAGCTTCTCGAGGAACATGATGCTCTATTGTACAATCTCAAGCGTCCGCGTGTAATCTAAAAGCCTTCTACGAGACCGTCTTGACGTGCTTCTTGGCCGACTTCTTGAGCATGGCTTCCAAGTCCTCGTCGAGTCGAGTTCTGTCCAAATCGACATGATTTGCGTGGTCTGCCAGTTGCGTTCTGAGGACTTCCGCGATCAGCTCTGCCAGTTGACTCCTTCGTTTGGGAGCCCCTTCGCCGATCCATTTGGGAGCCTCGATGCTGCCCTTCTTTGCGTTGTGCCAGCAGAGCTCGTGCATGCGAAAAGCCAGCGCTTGCATTTCAGGTGAAGAGATGAAGCCCAGTGGCACTGAGTCGCTGGTGATGCCCTTGGCGATGGCCGTTGCCCTTTGAGTGCTGATGACTGACGATGCGGCCCAGACAGCGGTGATTTCGAAAGGGCCAGAGATGAACGTGGCCGTATCAAAAGCAAGGGCCATGGGAGCCAGGACTGTTTAGGGCTTGTCAGCGGCCGACTGATCAGTTTGAGGTCCAGCTGCTCACCAACAGAAATGACACCTGTTCTTGCGAGCACCCTTCTTCGTCTTCTGGACGAGCTTCGCAAAGTTGTTCTGCAGCTGCTGATGATCGTAGCTAGTGGGGTAGAGAATGCGAAGCTCCTTGAGGCTCTTCTATTCGGGTGTCCTCATCAAGAATTCGACACCCGAGTTCTTGATCATAGACATGCCCTTGCCAATGAGCTGTGTTCTCTGTCAGTTCAAGTGACATCGGGTCGGCGTAAGACGCTCACTTTGACCGTCCTCGTCCTTTGACTCATCCTGCTCCTGCTCCCACATTCGCTGCGCCTTGTGGATCAAAGACTCCTTCTCGCTCTGGACCCAGCGCTTCTTTCGTAGGACATCATTTGTTCTTCGGGCCGAGAAGCAACGGTCGAGACTGAGAGAGCAACAGCAGGCGCTTTACAAGCCATGGCCCGAAATTTGATTCCGGGAAAGAAAATGAACGGCCTGGCGCCAGTGAACAAGCTCAAAGCGGGTCTTGTGGGATGTAAAACTCCCTCGTTCAAGATGGATGAAACTGCTGAAGTGACAAGCTGCTTTCGGATCGTGGTCGGCGAGAACAAAACAAGTGAGCGATTCGCGCCACCAAATGCAGCCCGCCATATCGCGCTATGCCCCAGATGAAAAAAAAAAAACGCAGGCGGTGATTGACGCCAATTGGCTCTGTTTCCACCAGTCGAGCCCTCCGCTCATTCGAAACCCCCCGATGTCGTTGAATTTCGAATCGCAAAACTATATACAACGAAGCAACAGCCGAAAATTGTTGGTTGCCGTGCTTTCCTCTCCCCGCCATCATGCCTGCTTTAACGGACCGCCTGCCCACCGCTTTTGCTCTCATAAACCTTCATCACGTCATCAATCCACGACTCTTGCCACTCCCACTTGCGAACCTGACCCGAACAACCGCTGTCCTGCAAAAATTCGATTGCCCATCCCAGATCGGCCTGGGCAATCAAAATCATTAGTACTTTTTTCTGATCCGCAAAACGCATTCCTCACCACAACCGTGCCATCAGCCAAAATGGACTGTTTCAGTCCTTCGATGAAGTATGTGCCGAGAGGAATGTTGGGAAATTGGGCAAGAGGGGGAGGAGTAGTAGGGTCCGCTGCGTTGCTCTTTTGTTCGTCGTCGAGTATATCAGGCGGTGAAGAGACGCTATCTGATCCGAACAAGTCCTGGAGAACACCCTTCGACGCCTCGATGGCGGCTTTCTGGCGCTTGGCTGTAGTGACAAAGACCTGTCCCCGTTGCGAGTGGGAGCGGAGGCGGCGGTCAGAGGTGTTGAGCTTTTGACGATCGACTGCGCCCATTGGGTAGTATTTCGCTGAACAGGAACAAGAAAATTTTGAGAGCTTTTTATGGCGACACTTAGCCGATACGTTTTTTGAAAATGTAGTCATGGCCATTGAGTCATCATTGCGTCATTTGCGACACCGAGACTACCGTCAACGCGTCAGGCCGCGACGATAATGAGCACGTCATGCTGAGATTATGGAGTTAAGGCCGGTTCCGGTTGAAGGAGGCGGTGGTATGTTGGTTCGGTTCGGTGGCAGCGGTTTGGTTTAATATAAGTTGTAGGCAGGAAGAAGTGTGAGAACGGCCGCTGTGGGAGTCCAGTTCGCGTTAGCCGTTGGTGTTGTTGTCGTTGTGTCCAGTAGGGTTTGTAGCGCCAGTTAGTTATTAGTTATTAGTTAGTTAGTTAGTTAGTTAGTTAGTTA